>JAJIBD010003897.1:0-187298 GCA_021461705.1 Cryptotis parvus | reverse complement strand
GCAAAGGCCCTACCCACTGGGCTATCTCTCCAGCCCCTACTTTATTGTGTTTTAAGTCCCATACTAGTTGTTAAGCCTCAGAGTAGCTTTTCTTGATACATATATCCTAAACTGAGACATATTCTTAATTGATACATATATACTAAATTGACTTAAAACTAAAACATTTATATGTAAGAAGTCAAACATCCAAATTCAATTTTTACCTTACATAAGAAACTTGATAAGACAGAGATCCTCACCTTATTCCTTATCTAAAAGGAATCAAAACAATCTGAAAGCAATCTGAACAATCTGAAAATAAAAGGGGAAAGATTCAGCTCCTAATACTAAAGAAATGATCATCTGACTTCCTTCTTTAAGTCATTCATCAAAATGTGTTAAGATCAGCTCAGGAATGTTAAGTGGTAGACCACAGGTCTTTCATGATGAAGTTGCTTTGTTTGATCTCTCAAGCCAAATTGCTTCCCAAGAATCACCAAGTGTCACCTAAATGACCACCCCAGCACCTCTGGATGTAACCTTGAGACCTCCAAGCACAACAGAGTATGACCCTATTTTTTAAAAAAAAGAAAACAAAAACAGATCAGTACCTAGAATATTTCTGACATTCAAGATTTAACAATGAGACAATAACTACCCTCTACTGGAATGAACAACCAAGGAGGAAAGATTGATAAAGAATGACACTTTCAGGCCAGTAGATGGAACTCTTTGGTAGAATACTTGCCTTGCACATGCGAAGGCCTGAGTTTGATCCTGGCACGCTGGAAAGAAAGAAAAAAGAGGAAGTAGCTGTGTGCATAAAAAGGAAAGGAAAGTAGTGCCGAGGATAAGGAAGTTTTGATAAGTCTGAACAATAAGTAGTAGAAATAGATTTGATCAGGAGAGAAATTAGAATTTTATAAGAGAAGAGAAGTAATCATAAGCAGAAGAAACCATGTGGCAGTAAATGCATGATGGTTTATAAGAAAGAGTTCAGTAAAGGGAGGTTTCAGGTGAGAAATCAGGTTATGACCAGGCTGAGACAGGCATTGTCTGCCTGTCTGGAATGCTTGATTCAGAGTTAGAATCCAAGGACTTTAATTCAGATCTGCTTAATGCATCACTTTTTAAAATGTATTTGGAGAGTACACTCCAGAGTATAGTAGAGGGTAGGGAACCTGGGTACAGAAAAGCCAACTCTAGTTGAGACGCTGTCACTTTGTATGGGGGGGGCGGGTAGCGGGGCGGGGGAGATGTTAGAATCTGAACTTGGGCAGGACCTAAGGGAATAGACTCAGCTAACAACCCTCCATGGGGTCAACAGACACTGAAAAGGAAGAAGAGAACACTTTGATGACAGTGACTGTCAGATGGAAAGGGACAGGCAGAATAAATGACAGGAATGTTTCAAGCTTGGGTAACTGAAAGTTTGGGGACCATCGCTCACTGACCTTTAGAGACAGAAGATGCTATGCCAAAGGAACGGGACAGGGTTTGGAGTAAAGGACAGGGACAGTCCATGACTTTAAACGTGATGATGTCAAGTGTAAGACCCCTTGTGACATCCTGATAGATTGGCGCTGTTGGAAGCTTGAGTTTAAAGTTTAAGACTTATCTGCCATCAACATCTGACACATATTCAGTATCCCTCCGTCCCTTGATAGGCCATTCTGAATAAACTGAATTCTCAACTAAACTTTCTTCTGCAGCCCACGGTTGTTAAAGACAGATTCCCCCACCCCACCCCACCCCACTCCAGTTAATATTCATCTTTTGTGCGCTTTCAGCCACCAGATAGAGATAGGACAATAATCTATTCTACTTGTCACTATTTGGGGGTTCAGAGTATAGAGTGACTCTATAATCTATTCTGCTTTTCACTATTTGAGGGTACAGAGTAAGGAGTGGCTGAGAGTAACACAGTGACTCTCAAGAGACATAGTTGCAGTTTTTAAGTGCTGATTGTGGAAGCGCCCTGTCAGGGACCTCCAGTTCCTCAGTTCTTAGAGAAATTTGGCCTCAGAGAGAGGAAAGGAGATGTCATTTAAATGTGTCCTTTATACCTCTCCACCTATAAAGTTTGTCCCAGCATGCTTTGGAATTAATCGTGGAAGGAAGGATATTGCAACAAGAAGGAACACTATGGTGCAGGAAGTTTAAAGGGCTTGTTTATTTAAATCATAGACTATTAATAAAGGTGTCTATTTGTTTTATCCTGTGATTAGAGTATGATGGTTATGTTTCCAGAATAAAATAGAATAATTAAGATTCTAGCCACTTATAAGACACTTAAATATAAAATGTTTTCTTTCTTAAAAAGAAATATCCTCAGTAATTTTCTAATGATTTCCAGTATGCATTCCATTTTAAGTGCATTGACATCCTGTAAGAATTAATTAAACAGTTGTTGTCCATGCTTTTGATGTAGACTTCAGACTCAATGTGTGAACGTCATTCACCGCTTCACACTTGAAGCTAATCAGTATTGCACCTTGGGCAAAACAAACTTTAAGCTGTCATATGTGAGATGATTACTATGAATTCAGGTCAAATATCATTAGGACAAAATTCTTAGGAATGTGTTGATATCCTTCTGGTATAGGAATTTAACACTAGCCATATAGTTTAGGAGGAACAACCCAACATCTGAGCATTATAATCCCTGTCCTATACCATTATACCATTATTTTTACTAGAATATAATTTTTCTGATCATATTTGACTGTATAATCATCAAGAAAGATGAAATCAGGAAACATGGTTACATATTTGTAGACTGAACACACTTATATACGTCACACTGTACTTCAGTTTAGTACCAACTGGATTGTCAACAAGGACTACATGTTACACAGAGAGACCAGAAAACTATTCTTAATGGATGCACTCCCCTACAATAATCCACTTTTGGGGACTAGAGAAATAATAAAAGAGATAGGGCAATTGCCTTGCATGCTACTGACCCATATTTGATCCCCAGCATCCTATATGGTTCCCTCAAGCCCCACCAGAAGTAATTCCTGAGCACAGAGCTGGAAGTAACCCCTGAGTATCACCAGGTATGGCCCCAAGCTAAACAAACAAAATCCCTTTTCCTCCAAGTTTAGTTGCTCCAAAAAGTAGGGTTCTTATAGCAAATAGCATTAAATAACATTTAAAGTCTGCAACTTCTATTTTTGAGTTAGATAAACAACTAATTGGGAAAAGGAAACAGTTTTTTGGAAGTATTTCCAGCCATTCCAGATATACCGTGCCCAGCCCTGACCAGTAGCACCTCCATCCTTACAGTTTATCTTGGATATTTACACATCCCGGCAGAGCCTGGCAAGCTACTCGTGTCCTATTTGATATGCCAAATACCATAACAATTTTAGACCTCATTCCCATGACCTGATGGAATGGTTTGAGGCTCTTTATGTTCCTGGAGCAAGCAGGTGCCCTTGGGCTCTACTAGCATGAGACAGGACATATGGAGATGTTACTGGGGCCCGCTCGATCCAATCGATGATGAACGGGAAGAGAGAGAGAGAGAGTGATTTACACATCCATCTCCAGTCCAGCAATGGCTGACCTGGGGCTTCCTCATCAACACTTTTTCATGTCCGCTCAGTCTCCTTCTCACTGAGATTCTTAGCGAGAATCCTAGAGTGAACCTCTGCCTGGCTGCTACACCTGCTATCCAACTAACATGATCTCAGTGGAATTGTGCCCATACACACCTAAAATGCTTGTTGAGGTCTTAACCCCCAGCACTTATCTGACCTTATTTGGAAATAGGGTCATTGCAATTGTCATACATTAAGTTAAAATGAAATCATCCTGGAGTCAGGAGCAGAGGTGGGGCCTAATCCAGTGTAATTGAAGTTCTTTTGAAAGGGATAATCACTGTATCACTGTCTTCCCGTTCATCATCTATTGGTTCAAGCGGGCACCAGTAACATCTCCATATGTCCTGTCTCATGCTAGTAGAGCCCAAGGGCACCTGCTTGCTCCAAGAACATAAAGAGCCTCAAACCATTCCATCAGGTCATGGGAATGAGGTCTAAAATTGTTACTGGTATTTGGCATATCAAATACGACACGGGTAACATGCCAAGCTCTGCCATGCGGGTAGCATACTCTTGTAGTCATCTCTAAATCCAGTATTTATTGATGAATCGCAAGTGGCCGCACAAGCTGGGCTGTGATAGGCTGGTCTGCTGGGTGGATGTCCTGATGTGGAAAATGGAAGCCCTCATGGAGTGGGGGTTGTCTGACTTGTTGCAAGGCTCTGCTGGGGTGGCGGGCCAGAGCTAGAACCTGCCATTCCTCCTGGGCGCCTCGGAGGCGGCTGGGCACAGGGAGAGCAAGTAGCAGCTCTGCCCCATGTCTGTGAGTCTCTGGATCAGCATACCTTAGCCGGATTTAAAAAAGACTGCTGCAGGGTGGATCTCGATGAGCCAGGCTGTGATAGGCTGGTCTGCTGGGTGGAGTTCTGCCAAGAGGGAAGTCCTGATGTGGAAAATGGATTAAAAAAAATACTCATATCATTGAAAGGGATAAATTTGAACAAAATACACAGGCAGGGGGAACACAAAGGCAGATGTCAAAGTGATGTGTCTACAAGCCAAGAATACCGATGATTACCAGCAAACCACCAAAGCTCAGAGGCAGGAAAATGATTCTCTTTCACAGTCTTCAGAAGTAACTAACTCAGCTGGCTTGATCTCAGATCTCTGGCCTCTGAAGGCAATAAATTCTGTTATTTAACCCATTTGATTTGTGGTACTTGGTTATGCCAGCTGTAACGCATAGTCTGTATGCATTGAAAAGGAGGAGGGAAATGACAAGGTTACTGTTATCCGTTCATAGAACAGAAATGGCAGCTTTCTAACAGCGCAAAATTAATCATTTTTAAATTATTCACTTTATAGCCTTCTGCTTCTTAAACTTGTAATTGCCATATGTGGTAATAGAAGGTGGAGTGAGAAAAGGTCTGATGGAAATGTGTTCTTAAATGAGTGATGTATATTACACTGATGGATGGCTGATGGATATATTTGAGAGAATGAGACCCTGTTATACTAAAACAGACTCAGAGCTACACAGAGCTAACCATATTGGTACCAAGGGCCCAATATATAAAGCTTCTGCTTTGACATTAAGCTGATGCATGTGTTAAAAAGATACTAAAGACAAATGTGCACAAATAATCATATTCCTGTTTTCTATTAGTAATGAGGAGACACAGGAACTTGCCCATTTTGCTTCTATGATCAGAATTGATTCAGAAATGCTGTATTGTGAAATTGACAATGAAATACTCTCTGCTCTAGAAGCTCAGGGAGAGAAGTGAAAGAGTGAAAGTGTGGGAGTCCTTAGAGCCAGATTCTCTTCCCAGTTGGACTGTCTTCTAGTTATGTGATCTCCTGCAAGTCATTTAACCCTGTAAAATAAAATGGTGTTTTATTGCTTGGAAAATGGAGATAAGATCTGACCTGAGAATAAAGTGAGATAATATTGGTACAGTAGGGGCTGGAGCAGTAGTCCAGCGAGTAGGGCATTTGCTTTGCACTTGGCCAATCCAGGTTCGATCCTTGGCATCCCATATGGTCCCCTGAGCACCGCCAGGAGTAATTACTGAGTGCAGAGCCAGGAGTAACCCCTGAACACCACCAGGTGTGACCCAAAAAGCAAAGCAATATCTATCTATCTATCTATCTATCTATCTATCTATCTATCTATCTATCTATCTATCTATATCTGTAAATATAGATAGATATCTATAAAGATAGACAGACAGACAGACAGACAGACAGACAGACAGACAGACAGACAGACAGACAGACAGACAGATAGATAGATAGATAGATAGATAGATAGATAGATAGATAGATAGATAGATAGATAGACAGGTTCAGTGTGGGGAAACTCTGAGGCACCCTGCACAAAATCCGGGAGCCGGGTCAAGTATTCCCTTCTGTCCCAGGGAATACATGGCCAACAGACAGAGAAAGACTCAAGAATCTGGTGAAGTTTCAAAATGCTTTACTTAACACAGGTTCAGGCATGGAAATCAGCAATAGGAAAACCTCCAAACTTAGGATTCCTGGCTGGACCCCAGCCACGTATAGGCCAAGATGGTGGCAACCATGTGTTAATGTCCTATAGAGAGGAGACAGAGACAAGGCACCAGCAGAAAGGAAGAAAAGGAGAGAGCACCCAAGCGAGTAAACCCAAAAGAGCGCAAAGAGAGGAAGCAGCCTAGTTTTATATCCCTGAAATTCAGACCTCCCACATGAAAGGAAAGCCATCAGGGTCAAATGCCCTCAGGTAATTTCTCCCAGGACCTTACCTAGGCCCTTTGAGATGTTAATATCGCCCATCCAAGATCTGCCTAGGAAATGCCTTTGCAGGGTAGAGAGGAGGGGCTTCTGAGATAAGCTGTATCTCACATTACAAAGATAAGCATCTGTACCAAAAAATATGCTATAGCCAGTTTATTTCTCCAAGCCTTCATAAGAGTCTCGTCTTTGCTTTATGGTTGTTCTGTATGTTAGCTTTGAGTTATCAGATAGGCATGCTTGCTTGCTGGCAAAGAGCATTTCTCTCTGGTCTAATTACTTAGAAATCCAACGTGGCCAGGCAAATATACTGGTAAGATCTAGCTAGTCCCACGATGATTGTGGCATCATGAGGAATATTTATGCCAGCCATTATAGAATACATGGTCAGATAAACTGCTGCATTCAAACTGTCCTCCTCCTATCTACAAAGTGACCTGCAGGACGCAACTCCAGGCCTGATGCAGAGGCTCTGGGCAGGTGTACTGCAACAGTCCTGTAACTAGTACAGAGCCTGGTACTATGCTCAATAATGAGGTTCAACCACTAGCTCGGCTCTTCACATGCTGCCTGCCTGAATCCAAGGTGCCCTCCCAATGGAAAACCAGCAGGACAGTTCTACTGTTCAGAAGGGAGACATTCATGACATCGGCAACTACCGCCCCATCTGCCTGTTGTCCGTCATCTACAAGATGTTTACACGAGTCATCCTGAACAGAATTGGCAGAACACTAGATGAAGGACAACCATGTGAGCAAGCAGGTTTCTGGAAAGGATTCAGCACAATCGACCATATCCACACAGTAACCAAGCTCATTGAGGTTTGTAGGGAGTACAAGATGCCGCTCTGTCTCACGTTCATTGATTTACAGAAAGCCTTTGATTCTGTGGAGACTGAAGCAGTCATCGAAGCCCTAGTCAAACAGGGTGTTCAAACCCAATACATCAAGATCCTTCGTGAGCTGTATTACGGATTCACCACCAGGATTTCTCCATTCTACAAAGAAGTGATCATTGATGTCAAAAGAGGGGTTCTACAGGGTGATACCATTTCACCAAAACTCTTCAGCGCCACCCTCGAGAACATCATGAGACGCTTAGAATGGGAAGGAATGGGACTGAAGATAGATGGTCGGCAACTACACCACCTCCGCTTCGCTGATGACATTGTTCTAATAACACCAAACATTAGCCAAGCGGCACAAATGCTGGCTGACTTTGACTGAGAATGTGAAAAGATAGGTCTACAGCTGAATCTGAAGAAAACTATGTTCATGAGAAATGAACTAGTTCCTGAGGCCCCATTCACTCTCAATGGAACAAACATCTCTGAATGCAGCAGTTATGTGTACCTAGGTCGAGAAGTCAACATGATGAACGACCTAAAACCTGAGCTGCGCAGGAAGAAGAGAGCGGCATGGAGTGCCTGCAAAGGCATCGAAGAAATAGCTAAAAGGACAAAAGAACCTCCGGCTCCGAGCACATCTCTTCAACTCCACCATTCTCCCTGCATTAACATATGCCTCAGAGACCTGGGTCCCAAAGCAGGATGAGAATGCTATTCGGGTCTCCCAAAGAGGCATCGAAAGAGCTATGCTTGGAATATCACGTCTCACTCAAGTGAGTGAAGGAATCTGGAGTTCTGACCTCCATCGCTATTCCAGAATCAGTGACGCTGTCTCGTTTGCCAAGGCTTCAAAAAATCAGATGAGCTGGACATGTAATGCGATTTGGAGACAACCGTTGGACTAGAGGGATCCCACAGGATGTCAAAAGATCACGTGGCCGCCCACTTACAAGATGGTCAGACTTCCTTGTTAAGACCCTGAAGGAACGGTTTGAGGCTCTTCATATTCCTCCATCAACCAGATGCCATTGGGCTACATTGGCACGTGATAGGATCCAATGGAAATGTTACTGGCGCCAGCTCGAGCAAATCGATGAATAACAGGATTCAAGTGATCAAGTGATCAGTAGCAATGCACACAATAGTCAAGATCTAGAAACAGCCAAAGTGCCCAATAACAGATGAGCATATACAGAAATATGGAAAATATAAGAAATAAAAAGGAAATATAAGAAATTATATGCATAATTGAGTACTATTTATGAGCAAAAGTGAAATCCCACAATACTCTGCTACAGGAATGGAACTAGAAAGTATCTTATAGAATGAAGTCACAGAATTAGTGAGAGAAGAATGAATACAGAATTATCTCTTATGTGTGAAATAAAAAGAAACAGTAAAACAAAAAAAAAAGAAAGAAAGAAACATAGAGAATTGAAAAGAGACAATGGTAATAGCTCCTGATCATTGGCCAGTAGACCTAAGTCTGCCAAGAGCATCAGACCTGGAGAATGGGAAGGCACCTCATTCAGGTAATTGGTGTGATATTGGAACATTGAATACTTGAAACACTGCTGTTAGCAGTACTGTGAATCATGGTGCCAAAACAAACATTGAGTGAGGATAAACAGGTGATAACTGCATTTTATATGTATCCTTATTAAGACTACTCGCAACTATTTTTGTGGTCTGCACAGGTAATTTTGGCAGCTCCAGAGTCGTGGTCCATTTGTTAGGACCTAAATGTTGATGACCCTGCTGTGAAGGTCGGGGGAATCACAAAGTTTCTTTCCCTTTCCTTTTCCTTCTATTTAACCACACTGAGTGCCGGGTTGTGAACTGAAGTCTTAGAATACACTGGCCTGGACTATATTTGGGTTTAAAGGAGAGCAAGTAAAAGTAAATATAGGTGAATCCCCAGTCAACAAAGTCTTTTCCTTCTCAAGAACCAATTAAGAATAAAACAGATTGTGTGAAAGAAAAGGTGATTGGGAAATAAGGTTTTAGAAAATTGAGACAGCACACCAGCCTCTTGAACTTCAAGGCAGTCTTTCTTTAACTCACCCCAATGTAGGGCATGCTTTTAAACTTAATTCCAATCAGAGCAGCCTTTGTGTGTGATCTCTGAAAGATTGGGGCAGTGAGAAATGAAAACATAAGCAGAGAAAAGGAGCAAAGGCTGGTTCCTGATAGTTTCCAATATATATCTCTGAGGAGCATTTTCTACAAGGAAAATAACTAGGCTCCCTTTTGATTTTCAGACAGCAGGGTGGAAATTATGCCAGGTATATATTGGGGGATTTTTGGTGACAAAGCCATAAGTCAGAGGAAGAAAACAAATATCAAGTGATCTCACACATCTGTGGAATAGACAAACAAGGGAATGAACAGTATTGATCAATGACAAACTCTTGGCCTTGGAGTCCAAATTTATTAAGAAACATGGGGAGGAGAGATGAAAGTGGAGGAGATGAAGATCAGACCAGAGCTGATTTTAGGACAGTGGTAGAGAGTTATGAGCACTTTAGTGGGGGGGAAGGGGGAAACGCAATAAATTTGTACACCAATTCCATACATTTTAAGTCTATTATCAACTGTATTGCCTAAGCAATAATAAATAATATTCATCACTTTTTAAAAACAATAAAGTGATGTGTGTATTGAAAAGAGACTGGCTCACCTATTCCTTGAAGTCAAGGCAGCATCTCCTGAAGCGCTTTTGGGGGAATGTCAGTTGCAAATGCCCAACTATCATCTGTGCTCCCAGCCCCCGTCCTCTTGGTCTTTAGACTCTGAGAGCAGCATCGCCATATGTTTTCCTGAAAAGAGGTTAACAGTATCTGATTTGAATCTAGGGAATTACTCCAGGTAATATTCCTTTCTTCCTTTTTGCTGACCTCGCTACCCCTGATCCCTGTGTAAGTGCCCATTAATCAGCTTAGTGCTGGCCAACAGGAGGATGCAGCCAGAGGACGAAGAAGTTGATGGAACTGTAACAAATTAACCTAGTGATGTGTAGTGACAAGTTGTGTGACATGCCTGGAATGAACAACGTGCCTGGTAGAACATTCTCTAGCAGAGGTTTTGTGTGTAGCCCAACTGATAGGGAATAGCCATTTGTCCCAAATAGATAAAATATGGAATATGAGCAGCTTCTTCACTAATTGATAAAACACACATTGGTTCTTTTTTTTCCATTTAAAATTCCCAAACCAAAGGAACCAAGACAATTCCAGGGCTAGAGAGGATCAAAAGCATATCTCCTCTAAATCATTCATTAACTTGAAGAATGCACTGAAACTCATGCCAAAAATGTTACCACATACAGTCACATAGAATTAAATACAGCTCTCCTCCTTTCAAATTTGGGCCATTGATCTAAGTTATGAGTATCAAAATTTGAGCATTTCAGCTACATTTCTTTAGATTCCAGTATGTCAACAGTACCCATCTGCTTGTTCAGAGAGAGGGACTGGTCTTGCCACAGACTTAAGAACAGGAGAGGCTCAGTCCTAGTCTCCTCCTTCTTCCAAAACAGAAACTCTATCTCAAAGAGCTTCTAAATTTTTTCTTATTCTTAAACAGAAACTTCAGGCTGTGTCTTAACCTGCAGGAGGGAACCTGATTCCTAAGGAACCAACAGGTTCCTGTTTCCCTCCCTTAATAGCAAGTAATGAGCTATTGAAATGGACAAGAGACAAGAGCAACAAATAACCAAAAGTCCAGGGAGACAAAAAGAATTGTTCCTCGAGAAGAGACTCTTAGTTTGGGCCACTACAAGATTTCCACACTGAGGAAATGTCACTCAAGACATTGCTTTCTGAATATTCACTCAATATCCATTTGATAAGGGGTTAATATCCAGGATATATCAGGCACTGGTAGAACTTTACAAGAAGAAAACAGCCAATCCCATCAAAAAGTGGGGAGAAGAAATGAACAGAAACTTCAACAAGGAGGAAATTCAAATAGCCAAAAAACATATGAAAAAAATGCTCATCATCACTAATCATCAGAGAGATGCAAATCAAAACAACAATGAGATATCATCTCACACCACAGAGACTGGCACATATCCAGAAGAGCAAGAACAACAAGTGCTAGCATGAATGCGGGGAAAGGGGACTCTCATCCATTGTGGGTGGGAATGCTGGCTGGTACAGCCTTTTTGGAAAACAGTATGGACATTCCTCCAAAGACTAGAAATTGGACTCCCATTTGACCCAGCCATACCATTCCAGAGAATATACCCTGGGAAGCCAAAAATATGCAGCGGAAACACCATCCCCACATTTATGTTCATAACAGCACTATTCACAATAGCCAGAATCTGGAAATAACCAGAGTGCCCGAGAATTGATAACTGTATACATCCACACAGTAGAATACTATGCAGCTGTTAGGAAAAATGAAGTCATAAAATTTGCCTGTAAATGGATGGATATGGAGAGGATCATGTTGAGTGGAATTACCAGAAGGAAAAAAGAAGATAAAGAATGACTGCATTTATTTGCATGACATAAATATATAGATACATATATATGTGTGTGTGTTTATGTATATATATATATATATATATATTATGATACCAATATCCAAGGCCAGACAAAACATGGATCAGGAGGTCTTTTCAAACAAAGAGAAATATTTGGACACCTACACACAGGCAAGATAATGTTCCACTGTCGTCAACTACCCCAAGGCAGTCAGGGGAGGGTTTTGGATCCTGGAGGTGGCTCATGTCATTCTGCAACATAGGGTCATCTATTTACATGCCTGTCTCCTAGCAGACAGGAAAACCTTTTAGGACAGAAATGATTATGTTAATAGTTCATGGATCACAACCTTTACTTATTACAACCAGCTGTCCTTTGTGAGATTTCACTTCTGGAGAAAAAAAATTGCTTTCAATTCCAATATCTTCGGGATTTGAATGGAATTTTAGCATCTGTTCTTGGACACTGATTTCAAATATTTCTTAGTCTAGAATGCTGTAACCCTGCCCCACTTTCATATTTCACTTTCCTACTTTATTTAAGCAGCGTGTTTAAAAAGCTGTTTGTGTGGCCTTTGTTATAGGCCTTTATTATTCCCACACCAATCCCTCCCTCCACCACAGTTTCTTTTTCCCAACCTCCCTCAAGCCCGCTCCATACCAGGTCAACAATAATTTATTTTATATTGCTTGTAACCTCTAAATGGCTAGTGGAATGATAAAAACAAAATAGTTAAGTAAAAGAACTGTATCACTGTATCACTGTCTTCCCGTTCATCATCGATTTACTCAAGTGGGCCCCAGTAACATCTCCATATGTCCTGTCTCATGCTAGTAGAGCCCAAGGGCATCTGCTTGCTCCAGGAACATAAAGAGCCTCAATCCATTCTGGAATGAAGTCTGTAATTGTTACTGGTATTTGGCATATCAAATACAACATGGGTAGCTTGCCAGGCTCTGCTGTGCATGTAGCATACTCTTGTAGTCATCTCTAAGTCCAGCATTTATTGATGAATCGCAAGTGGCCGCCCGAGCTGGGCTGTGATAGGCTGGTCTGCTGGGTGGAGTTCTGACAAGAGGGAAGCCCGGATGTGGAAAATGGAGGCCCTCATGGAGTGGGGGGGTCGTCTGGGCTGTTGCAAGGCTCTGCTGGGGTGGCGGGCCAGGGCTAGAACCTGCCATCCCTCCTGGGCGCCTCGTGAGTGGCTGGGCACAGGGAGAGCAAGCAGCAGCTCTGCCCCATGTCTGTGAGTCTCTGGACCGGCATACCTGAACCAGATTTAAAAAAGACTGCTACAAAAGTAAAAGAACATTTGTGAAAATTGTTGTATATTACCATGGGGACATTAAATCCTTACTTGAGGGTTTGCTAAGCTGTTGTTGCTAGTTAAACCTTCTTTGTTAATTAATATTTTTGTTAGGTGAGGTTAGTTGTTTTCTATGTTACATTCCCATTGTATCTAGTGTGCTTCTACTGGGATGATAATATTATGTTGCTCCAGAAAGTCCAGAATATTTTAACTGAGCAGTCCAACTGGAAGCATGGTGGCAGCAATTGCAGTGTGAGTACAGTTGTCGGGACTTTGGTAGGCAAGAACTTACTCTGCCCCTCTCCTAGGGTTGCCCCGGAGGTCTCAGCCTGGACCAGGTATCCAAGAAATCTTTTCAGCTAGTTGCTCTCTTTAGAGATTTACTTATAAGTCTCTAGAACAGCGAAGGTAGATGAGCTTACATGGCAGTGGTGGTGGGACATGGGCATGACTGCCAGGGCTTCCAAAAAATACAGGGAGTTTTCCCACTGATCTATGAGAAGGCCTGGAGTCTTCAAACTTGGAGTCTTCAAACTTGGCATTTTTTCCCAGTCAGCTGGTGATTTTTACTACTGCAAGATGGACTTGCTGATAAACACTTAACTCTTTCATATGACATGCCTCCAACATAGTAAAGAGATGAAGGACCCTTTTACATGTCCATATTGTGTCCCCATTTATGACCGGAGGCCACCTTGCATAATGGGAACTTCTCTAACCAGAAACTCACCTGGTACCAGCTTGCTAACAGCTGACATGTCCTGTGTGTGACCCTTTCCATAACCAACTCTGGAAAGAATGTTATTCTTACAGTTTGTACCCAAGATGGGTACCTCACCCCAACTGGAGCCCTGGCTAAGAATAGTCAAAATTTCATGATGAACCTCTTCCCTCCCCCTTGAGCTGCACCTCAGTCTCCCCACAATTTCTGCAACTCTGGCTCTCATGTGCAGTCCCTGGCCAACAGAGCCTGATTCAGTTAAGAACTTTCTAGAATTTCACTGTCTTGGGTCTTATCTCCTGCCACAAGGAGATGGGTAACAATTGTTCTGTTCTCTGAATATGGAGCTACGGAAGCTGCTGTTCCTTCCCCCACAGTGTTCCAAAAGCTGTAATCTGCAAGCTCCTGGTAACCCCAGGCATGGTTCGGGCTTCTGAACTTGGACAACCCCATCATCAGTATCGACACCCCAAGCTCCCACTGGTTGAGGAGTAGTTGTCCAGGTTTATAAAGAACTGTGACGGGGCCAGAGCGATAACCCAGCAGGTAGGGCATTTGCCTTGCACGCGGCTGGCCCATGCTGGCCCGGGTTCGATCCCCGGCATCCCATATGGTCCCCCGAGCACCGCCAGGAGTAATTCCTGAGTGCAGAGCCAGGAGAAACCCCTGAACTTTGCTGGGTGTGACCCAAAAAGCAAAAAAAAACAAAAAAAAAAAGAATTGTGAGATGGATGAATTATGAAGATTTCATATATATGATCAATCACGATCTGCTCGTTGATCATCTATTTGCTAGAGCGGACACCAGTAATATCTCCATATGTCCTGTCTCATGCCAGTAGAGCCAGGGGCATCGGTTTGCTACAGGAACATAAAGAGCCTCAAACCATTATATTAGGTCATGGGAATGACCTAATATAATTGTTACTGGAATTTGGCATATCAATACAACACGAGAAGCTTGCCAGGCTTGCCGAGCGGGAGGCAAACTCTTTTAAACACCTCCAAATAAAGCATTTATTGATGAACCGCGCGCGAGCCGGGCTGTGATGGGCTGGTCTGCTGGGTGGAGTTCTGACGAGAGGGAAGTTCAAATGTGGAAAATGGCGGCGCCCGTTGAGTGAGGAGGGGGGGTGGTCTGGCTTGTTGTGAGGCTCTGCCGAGGTGGTGGGCCAGGGCTAGAACCCGCCATGCCTCCCGACTGCCTCATGAACGGCTGTGCACAGGGAGAGCAAGGAACAGCTCTGCCCCATGTCTGAGAGTCTCTGGACCAGCATACCTGGGCGGATTGAGGAAGAAACTGCTGCAGGGTGGGTGTCGATGATCCGGGCTGTGATGGGCTGGTCTTCTGGGTGGAGTTCAATTTTGATCTCCACTCCTCATCACAGAAGAGGCTAAGCACAGCTTCTCTCGAATGGACCATGGTTCTGTGGGGCCGGTACTCAGCAGCTTGTGTTTGCCCATTCCTGTCGCCATATATATGATATATATGATGTGTGTATATATATATATCATATATATATGTATATATATGATATATATACATATCTAATGCAATGTTATGCATCTACATGGAATGATGAAAGTTGCTGCAACCTGGCTGGAACTGGGAAGATATCATGTTGAGTGAAGTAATTCAGAAGACAAAAAGCAAACAAAGTACAAGATGATCTCACTTATCTATGGTATATAGAATAACAGGATGAATAAACGTAATTAGTAAAAAGAGGATGCTTAGATCACCCTTAATCCCAGAGTATAAGAAGGGGAAGGCAAGAGAAGGAAAAAAAATCAAGGGGTGGGGGGGAGAAGACAATGGTAAAGGGAAGTTCCACAGGAGCAGGAGTACTATAGTAATGTGGGGAGTAGCACTGCTCTATATCCAAACCACAAGTGAAGGATGCTGAAAACATGAGATCCAAACTGCACCAACCACACTTTAAAATGTGCCTGTCAAAGTGGCATGTTGCAGGGATAAGAGATAACGTGGGAACCCTGATAGAGGAAAATTGATATTGGTGGTGAGTTTGGTGTTAGAACATTATGTCTAAAACTCAATTCTTAGTAACTTTGTGAATCACAGTTCTTTCATAAAATAAAATATTTTTTTAAATAATTGTGAAGAAAAGCCAAAGTAGTTCACTTTATCTTCAAAGAAGATTAAAGGAACTCAGAGGTTTGGAAGGTAAATGAATCTGTAGCTAAAGTGCTTTGTGTTTGCAGAGCTGTGAGTAGTTCAGTCCTTGACACTACCCTCCATTGCCAAGCTCATCCTAGTAGCTTTACTGTTTGGGCCTGGCAGTGGTCTATGATCCTTTGGCATATGATGTGATTTTCAGCCACATCATTGCCAGGTGCATGAGAGACTTGCCCTTAATTGGTGTGACCCCACTTGTGTGCTCCTGTGAGCACCACAGCAACCCCCACCAGCACCATGCCCCGGATGTTCAGGAACACTCCAACTAATTAGTGCCATCCTCGGCAAGTGGGAGTGAGTGTGCAGCACCCAGCCATCACCGCAACACTGTCCAGAGAGGAGGGAAGGGCAAGAAAAAGACAAAGGATGGAAAAGATACATGTCTTTGGATGTTTGAAGAAGCTAATGCAGAAGCTTTACTTATATGTTAGAAGCAGGACCAATGAAAAGAAACTACAGGGACCAGTTTTGTGCCAAGTATTTAAGGATCATGTGATCACTTGATCACTTGACATCCCAGTATTCGTCAATTTGCTTGAGCGGGCGCTAGTAACATTTCCATTTGATCCTATCACGTGCAAGTGTAGCCCAATGGCATCTGCTTACTCCAGGAATACGAAGAGCCTCAAACCATTCGTTCAGGGTCTTGACGAAGAAGTCTGACCACTTGCCCATCTTGTAGATGGGCAGCCATGTGATCTTTTGACATCCCGTGGGATCCAGCCAGTAACGGCTCTAGTCTAGCGCTCATCTCCAAATCACATTACAGGTCCAGCCTATCTGATTTTCGATGCCTTGGCTAACGAGACAGCGTCCCTGTCTCTGGAACAGCGACAGAGGTCGGAACTCTCGATTACTTCTCTCACTTGAGTGAGGCATGATATTCCACGCATAGCTCTTTCGATTCCTCTCTGGGAGACCCGAATAGTGTTCTCATCCTGCTTTTGTATGGCCCAGGTCTCTGAGGCGTACATTAATGCAGGGAGAATGGTGGAGTCGAAGAGATGTGCCCAGAGCCGGAGGTTCTTTGTCCTAGCTATTTCGGTCGATGCTTTTGAAGGTATTCCATGCTACTCTCTTCCTCCTGTGCAGCTCAGGTTTTAGGTTGTACATCATGTTGAGTTCTTGACCTAGGTACATGTAACTGCTACATTCAGAGATGTTTGTTCCATTGAGAGTGAATGGGGCTTCTGGAACTAGTTCGTTTTTCATGAACATTGTTTTGTTGAGATTCAGCTGTAGACCTATCTTTCCACATTCTCGGTCGAAGTCAGCCAGCATTTGTGTTTAAGGAATATAGTGATAATCACAGGTTTGCATATAGCAGAGGTGTCTGAAAGGAGCATGGGTTTCTCCTCACAGCTCAGGTGCTGGCAGAGGGAGGGGACTCTTGTCAAAATAACGCTCAAGCAAATTACCCCAAGGTTACTGACCTTCTGTAATGTCAGTTCCTGAACGACAACAGATAGGGAAGGGAAGGGAAGGGAATGGAGGGTATTGGAAATAACAGAAACCTTTTTTTTTCTGCATAATGGCTATGTTTAGTTTTCACTCGTATTGACTGCATTTGCCGAGTGTCACTTTCTATCATCATCAAAGTGTATTTGTGAAGATGGGTGAAGCCATGAGTGATTCTTTGGTTTATGAGTACGAATGTGCCCATACCCAGGCCTTGGAAGAGAAAAGATGGAGACAAGAAAGAGTCTTGACATTCTGAGCTTCAGACATGGGCACATAGACAGATCCTTATAAATGATCTTAACAGTATGAGAACTAAGGAGAACTAACTAACCTCTGAAAGCCACAAAGGAAACTAATCAATGAAGAACTTGTCTCTTTCATACTATAGAAATAATTGCCTTTTAAATTTTATTTTGTTATTTTTTGTTTGGGCTCCAGGCTGGGGCAAACCTGGCACTTCTCAATGTTTATGCCTGTGTGCTCAGGGGGTCACTCCTAGGGACCATATGAGGTGATGGGGATCAAACCTGAGTCAGCCGTATACAAGGCAAGCACCCTACCTGCTGTACTTTTGCTTCAGCCCAAAAAGCATAAACTATCTATTCAAGAAATGTGTGTGTGATATTCTGTTGACATGAACATACCAGGAATAACCTGGCTGTATTCTGCTCACTAAATGGGACTGTCCATTTCACATTACAGGCAGAACCCTTGAGCAACGTAAAATGGTTTAAACTCTGATGATTTGACGGCACCTCCCATCCTATTCCCACAGCAACCCACCCTCCTGAGCCTCTGTTGTCATTGTACAGGCAGTGCTCTGGTCTTAGAGATTAGCCTGGAACTGTCTAATCTCAGCCCGGACAGCCCTGGAAATTGCACATTCTGAATCATTTTCTGATAGCTGTTGCTGATTTCATATTTGTCCTTTTGGCATCCCCTCCCAAATATGCAGTCAGAACTGAGTGGTTCCCAAATATCCAGTCAGAACTGAGTGATGTGTGTGTGTGTGTGTGTGTGAGAGAGAGAGAGAGAGAGAGAGAGAGAGAGAGAGAGCATCTCTACTGGGTTGTTTCCATTATTGTGGTAACATGGGACTTTGGGTCAAATCTTCAAGTATAAGTTAGTCCTCCAGCTTTCCTGTGTGTGTGTCTGTGTGTGTGTGCTGCAAGCATTGCGCACACACATGTATTTGCCATGTCACACATAAGTGACTGGAACATCATGCTACACCACAGCAGGAAAGGAGCTCTGAGCCCGACTCCACAAGTTGTGCCCATGGCACAATCTTTGAATCTAGAACAAGGTCTGCTTTGCTTCCATTGCACTATTACATTTAAACTTGTCTATTTCCATAGTACTGGAAGTACTTGCAATAGCAATCAGAGAAGAAAAGGACATCAAGGGCATCCAGATAGGCAAGGAAGAAGTCAAGCTATCATTATTTGCAGATGACATGATATTATACCTAGAGAACCCTAAACTCTCTACCAAAAAACTCCTAGAAACAATAGACGATATAGTAGAGTGGCAGGATACAAAATCAACACCCAAAAGTCGGTGGCTTTCCTATATACAAATAACGAAAGAGAAGAAAGGGATATTAAGGAAACAATTCCATTCACAATTGTGCCACAGAAAATCAAATACCTAGGAATCAACTTACCCAAGTGTGTAAAGGACCTGTACAAAGAAAACTACAAGACACTGCTTTGACAATGTTGATTCTCCCCCATCCATGAACAGGGGAATGTGTTTCCATTTCCTTGTGTCCTCTTTTATCTCTTGGAGCAGTGTCTTGTAAGAGATAAAAGAGGACACAAGGAAATGGAAACACATTCCCTGTTCATGGATGGGGAGAATCAACATTGTCAAAATGGTAATACTCCCTAGAGCTCTATACAGATTCAATGCAGTCCCTATGAGGATACCCATGACATTCTTCAAAGAAATTGACCAAACAATCCTGAAATTTGTATGGAACGATAAACCACCAAGGATAGCTAAAGCAATCCTCGGGAAAAAGAAGATGGGAGGCATCACCTTGCCCAACTTCAAACTGTACTACAAGGCAGTAGTAATTAAAACAGCATGGTATTGGAATAAAAACAGACCCGTGGACCTATGGAATAGAATTGAGTATCCTGACACCCAACCTCAAACACATGATCATTTAATCTTTGATAAAGGTGCAACGAGTCTAAAATGGAGTAAGGAAAGCCTCTTCAATAAGTGGTGTTGGGAAAACTGGGCAGCGACATGTAAAAAAATGAATTTGGACCTGTGTCTAACACCATGCACAAAAATCAGATCAAAGTGGATTAAAGATCTCAATATCAGACTTGAATCCATAAAGTACATTGAAGAAAATATAGGAAAAACCCTCCATGACATTGAAGCTAAAGGCATCTTCAAAGATGAAACATCTCTAACAAAGCAACTAGAAGAAAAGATAAATATATGGGACTACATGAAACTAAAAAGCTTCTGCACCTCAAAAGAAACAGTGACTAAGATACAAAAGCAGTCCACAGAATGGGAAAGAATATTCACCCAATACTCATCTGATAAGGGGTTAATATCCAGGATATATCAGGCACTGGTAGAACTTTACAAGAAGAAAACAAACAACCCCATCAAAAAATGGGGGAGAAGAAATGAACAGAAACTTCAGCAAGGAAGAAATTCGAATGGCCAAAAAACATATGAAAAAATGCTCATCATCACTAATCATCAGAGAGATGCAAATCAAAACAACAATGAGATACCACTTTACACCACAGAGACTGGCACATATTCAAAAGAACAAGAACAACAAGTGCTGGCGTGGGTGTGGGGAAAAGGGACACTCATCCATTGTTGGTGGGAATGCCGGCTGGTACAGCCTTTCTGGAAAACAATATGGACATTCCTCCAAAGACTAGAAATTGAACTCCCATTTGACCCAGCCATACCACTCCTGGGAATCTACTCTGGGAAACCAAAAATACGCAGCGGAAACACCATCCCTACTTTTATGTTCATAGCAGCATTATTCACAATAGCCAGAATCTGGAAGCAACCCGAGTGCCCGAAAATAGATGACTGGATAAAAAAGCTTTGGTACATCTACACAATGGAATACTATGCAGCTGTTAGGAAAAATGAAGTTATAAAATTTGCCTACAAATGGATGGACATGGAGAAGATTATGTTGAGCGAAATTAGCCAGAAGGAGAGACACAGTTACAGAATGACTGCATTTATCTGCATAACATAAATATATAGGTACATATTATGATACCAATATCCAAGGTCAAGTGAAACATACATCAGGAGGTCCTGTCAAAGGTGGAAATTATCACAAACGTGTGGGAGTCAGAGGCTAGGTAAGACAGAAAATGGAACAGTGTGCTAACAATTGTGAGGGTACTAATGCCAACCTAGAACTGAGCATTAAATAGAGGCAAAACACATGACAACCCTTTAATGTATGTTCTGTAATCCATAGTCTGGAGAGGAAGGAAAAGAGAAAGATAGAGAAATGGAAAGAAATAAAGAACCTGCCATGGAGGAGGGCTTGGGGAGGGGGAGGGAACCGGGGGCGTTGGTGGTGGGAGATGGGCACTGGTGGCGGGATGGGTGCTGGAACACTGTATGACCAAAACCCAAATATGAACTTTTAATTGTATATCTTTGTAATTGTAAAAATAAAAAAAATTAAAAAAAAAAACTTGTCTATTTCCTCTGACATATGTGCTGAGTTCTATGTTTATTAAGGAGAGAATCAAAACACTCGTGATAGTCATTCTTTTATCTGTTCAGATCTTTTGTCCAACTATTCAGATGAATTTAAACAACCCTCTTGTCCATGATTTAAATGTTACAAATATTGCCTGTGTATCTCAGTATGTTCAGAGTTGTAAAAACATTCTTCACAAAGCCATTGTTGCTATTCATTACTTACAGCGCCATTGTCTTTCTCAGCAACCAGCTGCATGAAATGTTCTTTTCCCTTTATGTCTCCTCTCTCCTCCCTGCCAGTATCCCACCCCAGGTCCCTCCACTCACTTTCAGTCTGAGGCCAGGTGTTCTTCGGAGTCCATTGTATGCATTCCCCTGTCTGTCCACCCCTGCCGTTATCCTAGTCAGGCCTATATTTTGGGGAGCTGTAAAGAACCACCTGGTCCAACCTCTTGCTTTTCATAGCAGGAAAATGACCTAAAGAAATGAAGTGAATGGTCCCAGCTTTAGGACAATAGTTTTTGGATCTGACCCTAGTGTGCCACCTCTTTGCAGAACTCTGCCCATTGCGAAGTCACTCCCTTTCATTTCCATCCTTCCGGGGTTCCAGGCCCTCTTTCTGTTACTAGGTGACTCCTCTTCTCAGAAGCCTTCACTGAGCTGGTGCTGTATCCAGAGAGAATTAGATGTCTAACCCTGATGCTCAAGGGCCGCTCACTGTATCCCGACCCTGCCTTTCATTTACACTGTACAACAGGCACTCCCCAGGGCCTTTGGCAGGCTTTCACTCCCATGCCCTTGGGTGCCCACCCACATAATCTCCAGAGCAGGGACTATGTTGAATGCTTTGCTTCCCTGATACTCCCCTTCTCTTCACTTCTTACAACCGCCAGCAACCTCAAGTCTCTCCCTTGCTGCCCTAGCGGAGGTGTTCACACATAACCCAGCTACCGTTGTGTGCGCAAATCACTCTATTGGCCTGAAGCCCTTGAGCTTCACTTTTGGAACCTCTTAGCCTCTCACTGTACATTTCACTCAACTCAGATTCACTAATACACCCACTTGTTCAGTATTTTTTTTTAAGTTATTGGCCACTTGGCTTAAAATGCTGTCATTTCTCAAAGTCAAGTGCTAATTTGTAGTGGGAGAAGGATTGGGAGAGTCATCTTTTGCCATTCACAGTTGAGGAGACAGAATCTAGTGTATTTGACTTAGGACACACAACTTTAACTTTGGATACGAATGTAGTTTTTACCCACTTGAAAGCATTCTAAACCATATATAACTGGACTTATTTGGTACAAAAAATATAAAACATCAAGTAAATATAATGTACTAAAGCAAGTCTCACCACCCCCCACCCCACCCCACCACCACCCCCCATTCATACACAAAAGACTGAAATATCCTAGAAACTCATCAAACATTTACTGCCATCTTGTGGACAGGGAAACCTCAGCTAACGCCTCCGTGGAGAAATCAGTGCTGTCCTCAGCGTCCTCTGCTTAAATGTTGCCTGATTAAACCAAAGCAAGCCACCTCTTCATTAATTAAACCATTTGCCCAGAAAATGCTTCATCAAAGGCAGAGAAGAAATTGTTAATTGTTCTGTATTATTACAGAACCCTAAAATCATTATCAGAAGTATGCGTGCAAATCGTCTTCATTTTCTTATTCCTTATATCCAGAAACATGGGGGTGGGGTGAGATGATTTGGGGTTGGTGGCAGTGGAGGGAGGATGTCTGGGAAAGGTCACTATGTTTTGCTTCTTGAAACTGATGGAAATGAAAATCCCAGGAGCGTGGGGCAGAGAGAGTAGTACAGTACCTTGCGCACAGCCGACCTGTGTTCAATCCCCCACACTGCATAGGCTCCCCGAGCACCACCAGGAGTGAGCCCTGACACAGAAGCAGGAGCAAAGCCTGGATGCAGCAAGATGTGCCCCCCAAAACAAACAAACACAGGAGCTATATAAAGAGTGCGTTAGCAATTTACATATTACACCTCCTCCCAAAAATGCAAAGTTACTGGAGATCCTTCTTGAAATCCTCCCAAGCAAGTGAATCTAGAGAAATGCATGTTTTACCACATCCGTATAAAATCAATGTGAAACAGGAAAGAAGTCCCTATCACAGCCCGTCACAGAATGGAATTCTAATTGTTCATCAAAAGTGGGCATACATTAGACAGAATGAGTTAAAACTTCAAACCAGTGTCCTTTCACTTTTCTAAGGAGGAAAAGACCAGACACCACACACACACACACACACACACACACACACACACACACACACACACAGAAAACCATTTTACTTTCTTGATTTCTCTGGTGAATTGATTTCCAATGGCAGAGGTGCTTGGAATAGTTTCATCCTGTGTTAGAGGCCTTAGTCAAATCCAGAGCCAGATCCTATATTCAAACTATAATCTTCCTATTATTATGGCTTCAACCTGCTTTGTTACCATCTCTTGGACTTATAATGGAAGCACCGTATGATATTAAACTTGTCTTAAAGAAATGATTTTTTACATGCATAAAATTAGATCTGAAGGGGGAACCCGTGGAACAGCGTGTCTCTGCCTGTTCCTGACTTGACTGTATCTCTTTGCCTTCCCCACCCTGCTCTAAGTAAGAAGTCCTCAGATTTTGCATCCTTTCATCTGTGTTAATCACTCTAGAACAGTTGCTTGTAAGTTAGCTACCATATAAGACCAGATCCAGCAGTCAAAAGAGAATTGTATATTAATTTATTTATTCAGAGAATCAAAATTTATTTGCTTCATCCTATATACCAGATTTTATGGGACACTCAGTGAAATAAAGGGGCAAAGTCACTTACCTCCATTGGCCCAGTGTGAGAGAATAATCCTACCTGCAGTACCAGAGGGGGTACGGAACTGCCAGGAACATGCAGCTGCTAGATGTCAGGGACACCAGGAGGCAATAAGGGATGATGGTGCAGGAAACTCAGAGAGGAGCAATATGTTGGAGGTACTCGGTTCCAAATTTAGGAGCCATTGTCCAGGATAAATGGGAAGGTGTTGAGACTAGAATCAAGGTGCCAAAGAGAGGTGCAGAGTTATCAGACAGCAAGTAAGAAACTTGCCTTCCATGCAGCTGACCCTGGCTCCCTTCCCAGAACACTATATGGTGTCCCAACCATTGTCACAGTGACCCTTAGTTCAGAGCCATGAATAGGCCCTGAACACTACCAGGTATGGCCAACACATACATGCATGTGCACACACACACACACACACACACACACACACATACCCACACACACACACGACTGGAATCAATATGACTTGTTGCAGGACACCTAAGAGCCTCTGCATCTGCCCTGGATTGCCTCCTGCAGGTCACTTCATAGATAGGGGTAGTTTAAATGTGGCAGTTTATCTGACCATGTATTCTGTACTGGCTGGTATAAATATTCTCTCATGCTACCACAAAAATGGGACTAGCTAGATCTTACCAGCATATTTGCCTGGCCACGTTGGATTTCTAAGTAATTAGACCAGAGAGAAATGCTGTTTGCCTCCAAGCAAGCAAGCATGGCTCCCTGATAACTCAAAGGCAACTAAAATACAAAACTACCAGGAAGTAGACGAGACTCTTGTGAAGGCTTGGAGAAATATTTAACTGGCATCAGCATAGTCTTTGGTACAGAGACATGCCATCTCAGAAACCCCTTCTCTACCCTATAAAGGCATTTCCAGGCAGATCTTAGCTCAAGACATTAGCATATAAAAGGGCCTAGGTGAGGTGCTGGGAGAAATTACCTGAGGGTATTTGACCCTGCCTGCTTCCTATAAAAGTCTGAGTTGCAGGGGGATAAAACTAGCCTGCTTCCTCTCTTGTGCTCTCTTTTTGGGCTATCTTTTTGGGGCTCGTGCCCTTCTTGAGTCGGTCTTCCCCTTTCTGCTAGAGTCTTGCCTTTGTATCCTATTTAAAGGGCCTTAACACATGGTGACCGCCATCTTGCCCTACACATGGCTGGGGTTCTAGCCAGGAATCCTAAGCACAGGGTTTTTCCTATTGTTGATTTGTATGCCTGAACCTGTGATAAGTAAAGCATATTAAAACCTTGCCAGATTCCTGAGTTTTCATCCATTCTTTGCCAGCTTCGGAGGTAGATGGGAACTCGCTTCCGGTACTGTTGGGGACCCCAGTGGCTCCCCAACATCGACTCATTATGAAAGCTACTTATCTTGGCTATGGTAATTAACCCCTGAGTCCCGTCATGGAAATGGACAAGAAGGGACAGGCACTTAGCCCCTAAAGACACAGAAAAAGCTAGTAGGGTAACAGATGGTATATGGGAACTTTAGGTCTTCTTTTTATTCATTGTTGGATTTGGGGATGAATAGGTGTTGAGTATCATTGGTGACGATGCCTTGGTTTCTGACTTGGGTGACTATGTGATATGTATGTGGTGCCATTTGAACAAATGTAAAAATAGAACTTCTGAGAAACCACTCTGGAAGGCAGGGGGATGGAAATCCTGAGTCCAGAAACCACTGGGAGAAAGATTCTAAGAAGGAAACCAAGACTAGAAAAGAATTAAGGACATTTGTCATTGGGCCATGGATTAATGTCACACCAGAAAACTTAGAGGAAAAAATTGCCCATAAAATGGAGGTGAATGAACATGAGGAATTTATAGGCATGAGGATCATCCATTTCTGTTTTTCTGCATTTTGAAATCTCCCAAGGGTCGGGCCGGAGCGATAGCCCAGCGGGTAGGGCATTTGCCTTGCACACAGCCGCCCATGCCGGCCTGGGTTCGATCCCCGGCATCCCATATGGTCCCCCAGCACCGCCAGGAGTAATTCCTGAATGCAGAGCCAGGACTAACCCCTGAGCATTGCCGGGTGTGACCCAAAAAGCAGAAAAAAAAATCTCCCAAGGGTGTTCAAGAGTTGGACTTGAATCGCAGTCCAACCAGACCAGGCAAAGTGGGCCATGAAAAGTCCAGCCACTGGAGACCATGCAAAGTTCCCAAGTGATTTCGGTGTTCAATGCAAGATGCAGTCACTGCTATAGACTCTTCTTTCTGGAAGCTATAATGGAAAAAACATGAAAGATGAAGAGTGCCAGAAAGGATTTTGTTTTCTTTTGCTCTGAGCCACACTCAGTGGTGCTCAGGATTTACTCCTGGTTCTACACTCAGGGCTTACTCCTGGTTCTACAGTCATGGCTTACTCCCTGGCTCTACACTCATAGCTTACTCCTGGTTCTATAATCAGGGATCATTCCTGGTAGGGTTCAAGGATGGAACTAGGGATCAAACCCCAGTTAGCTGTGTGCAAGGCAAACACCCTATAAGCTGTACTATTGCTCCAGTCCCAAGGAGTTTGGTTTTTTTTAATGAGAGTTATTTGAAAATAAACTAAGAAGTGAGAGGGAGAGAAAGAGTAGGAGAAACAGTAATAGAGGATGAAAACCCTAAACACAAGTGAGAACAATGGGTTGCCTTTGGGGATTGGCATTGGAGCGATGGAAAGCTCTCTGGGCAGCTTGAGGTTACTTCGGAAAGGTGGGTGTGCAGTCATGTCTGTTTGGAGGAGTGAGAAGAGTCTTCACTACCAGCATGACAGTAAATGCATTCGCTAACAGATCCCTTTGAAATGTCTCCTGCTGGGAAAAAACAAATTTGTGAAGAAAGCATTTGGGGGTGGGGCTGAGGGATGAAACTCATTGTTGGAAGACAGGGCAACTCCTTACAGTGATTGCTTTATGGGCAGTTCCCTTCATTCCCACTCACGCTCAGTAAGGCTCGCCTCGTCTCCCTTCAGAGTGGATCTAGCAAAGGCAAGTGATGTTCTCTATGTCATTACTAGTTTGTGATCTTCATCACCTTCATCCAGAGAAATGCTTATGCACTTTCAGGAGAAGTCATTAGGCGATTCCCTATGCTCTGTGATCTGATCAGGAATGGCACTATAGATGAGAAAGCTAAACGTCAAACACATAGAATGCTTGCAGGCAATGAGCTCAGTCAGTGGACTCTGGGCAGTATCTTTTGAGTGTGTACAGTGAGTTTGCAGAGCGCAACACTGTTTTTCTCCATGTTTTCTCCCATAATGGTTTTGCCCACACTGACCAATTGTCAACTCCCTTTCAGGCATTTAATTCTGTTTCTTTTGTTTGTTTGTTTTCTTGGAGTGACAGGAATGAACACACATTCATTCCTGGGAAATACACCCAGCTTATTGTTTGAAGTCACTTCTGGCTCGGGGGTACCATAAAGAACAAGGAATGGACCTCAGGTGTCCAGCGTGCAAAGTATCAACTCCAGTCCTTTGAACTATCTCTCCTCCTGCATCAGGAATTAAACTTTGATGTGGCAGCTATTTTTTTTTTTTTTTTGCTTTTTGGGTCACACTCGGCGATGCTCAGGGGTTACTCCTGGCTCTGCACTCAGGAATTACTCCTGGCGGTGCTCGGGGACCATATGAGATGCCGGGATTGAACCCGGGCTGGCATAGGCCGGCCGCTTGCAAGGCAAACCGCCCTACCCGCTGGGCTATCGCCTCCGGCCCATGATGTGGCAGCTATTAATGGTGACCTTTTATTGGTGGGGGATGGGGAACATCCATCTGTTCTCATGGCTAACTCCTAGCTCTGCATTAAGCAACACTTTCAGCGGGATTGGGGGACCCTATAGAATGTGAGGGATTAGACCTGATCCGCAAGCGTCCTGCCTGCTCACTGACTCTCCAACCCCTATTAATGGTGTGTTTCTGGAAACTTGCACCTCCTCTGTGAAAATCTCTGTCTCTGTGTTGCTTGAAGGCTCTGATGTTCATTTTGGACACTTTCCCCTTTCTGATCAACACAGCAAGGCTTTACAACCTGTGCACCAACACAGTCACCACACTGAATGAGAATAGGAATAAGACTAGGACAGTTGAATGGAGGACCAGCCTGGGTTCTTCCCTAAACTTGAGTTTGTGCAGTGAGCTTGCAGAGCTCAGCACTGTCCTTTTCTCCATGTGTGTCCCATACTGATTTTGCCCACGGAGAACCAATATGGTCTAAAGGGCCATATTTTCTATACATAAAAACTCCTGCTTTTTTTTTTTTTTTTTTTGCCCTGGTTGAACATGAGCTTGGGAAGTTCAATGGAGCTGCTACATTTGAATGTACTGAAACTTAGGCTCTTAACAAGGTCTGCTTTGGGCTTCATTCCATGAAATAAACATGAAACGCAATAAACTTTATGATCCTACCCATCATCTGTTAACACAATTATCTTCTCATTTTCTCCATAGAATTATCAGAAACAAGCTGTGCCTTTGGGGAAATGCTTTAAAGAAAGATCACCCCCCCACAGAAGCAACCCAGAGAGGTTTTCTAGGTTGTATTCTGGGTCTTTCTGCACTGTCAAAACAGTGTAGGAGCTGAAACTCTGCCGTCAAATTCACTCGCCCCAGGGACAGCCATAACAGTGCCTTCAGCTATGAATGGGCCCCACCACTTAGTGTTGCTGTGATGTGCTAAAATATTGCAAAGAGGAAAAAACACTGGGCCTGCCTTTAGAATAAGATCCTGGCAAAACACAAACTGGATTGCTCCCCTCGATATTAGGAAGCAACATTTTTATTGAGATAAAACCTAAGAAAAGAGGAGTTTGGGGTCCCCATAAGAGCAGAGAAGAAGTTTTCTGTGCTATAGAGTAACCCACATGTTCCTCCATCCAAGCAAATCTCTTCTTTCTTCTTTACAGTAGATAGCTCTTCCCATTACCTGAACTTCCGGGGCAGGGTGGGAGGGCAGGTGAGGAGATGTTTGTCACCCATCGTTTTGTCTTCTCTCTGCGAAGATGCCAACCTCAAGCAATGATCTAGGACAAGAGGGCAGACACGCTTTGTTCAAGACTTAATCTCACACCTGTCACTGCCTGATTTACACACGCCTTACTTTCCGCTTTT
This sequence comes from Cryptotis parvus, assembly GCA_021461705.1. NCBI lineage: Eukaryota > Metazoa > Chordata > Mammalia > Eulipotyphla > Soricidae > Cryptotis > Cryptotis parvus. The sequence continues at coordinate 158,294 of JAJIBD010003897.1, read as the reverse complement.
GTTTCATTTTTGTTTTAAATCTCTATGGGATAGCTGTAATTCTTGTGTGCAATTAAGAAAGCTGCTTTAAATCCTTTTCTGAATAGAGAATATCCTTGATCAAAAATAAATAATGGATAGTCATCCTTCGGGTTTCCTTGTGGGGCCTCATTTTGACTAATCCATTATTTATCCCGGAACTCAGCAAGTCAGAACGGTGCTCCCAGCCAGGCCAATCCTTCCCAGGGGTCCCACAGCAACTGTGAAGGTCACCTTTAGGCACGCATGGGCTGAGCATGTATAATGGCCCATTGGCGCTGCCATTGGCACAGATGCAGGAGCGGCTCATTATGCCGAGGCTAATATATGTGTCCATCTTTCTAATGTGGAGACCGGGCTGAGCATTTGGAGGGAAACCAATCATCAACAGATGGCAATCACTGGGGTCATGAGTGTCCCGGGCCAGGTTTTCGCCAGTGACTTGAAGTCCCCAATCTGGTCTGGCAGCGCTCCACCAGTATCTGAGTGCCCCATCCCAGAACCTCCCACTGGGCAGGACTGTCCTAGCTCTCCTTAAAGGAAAGGAGTATCCTCCATGTGCCTACAAGGGCCTGAAGTGGAGGTGAGAAATACTTTCACCACCGACAAACGTGAATGTCTTTCCCCCAGGCCAGAGTACTAGTACAGAGCATTATGCGGAGGACCCCTGGGCGTGATTCCAAACTCAAAACTAAATCAATTTAAAAGTGAATAAATTCATTTTTAAGTAAACTAAAATAATATGAACTAAATCAAATGAAGAAAATTAAATAAAAACATACAATTACACAAATTCTAAATAAACAAAAATCCATTTTTAAATTTTTAAAGAAATATCCTTTCCCTCTCTCCATTCCTGTGTGACTATAGGCCGTTAAGTGATGTTTCTAAAGCTGTTCCTTCTCCTGCTTTTTCCCCCAGTTTTTGTTGGGACCCCATGACTTGTAATATTGTTCAGGATAGTTTCAGGCCTGCAGCATTGCAGCATTCCAATAGCCACATCAGCCTCCAGAGTGTCTGATTCCCTCCACCAATGCCTCTTATTGGGGTCCCCATAAGAGCAGAGAGAAGTTTTCTGTGCTATAGAGTAACCCACATGTTCCTCTATCCGGGCAAATCTCTTCTTTCTTCTTTACAGTAGATAGATCCCCCATTACCTGAACTACGGGCAGGGTGGGAGGGCAGGTGAGGAGATGTTTGTCACCCACCGTTTTGTCTTCGCTCTGTTCTGTCTTCGTTCTGTTGCCTTTGCCCATTTGTGATTGCCTCACTACATGGCTTGATGTGCCACATATGAGAGTAAAATTATTCTGTTTCTGATCCTCACCTTCTAGTCAATTCACACAGCATGATATTCCATCATGTAGTGGTGAATTACATGGTTTCTTCCAGCTTTCATATCAAAGCAGTGTCTGTCTCAGGCCACCAGGGAGGTGCCTTACACATGCTTTTCTGCTTGCAGAATTCACTTGGGGTCCCCTTCGGGGTGGTACACCTGGGTGAAGTACTGACAACAAGATCTTGTTCTGTTTCTGCATAATCATTCATGTCTTTGGACTTTCTGATGGCTTCTCCTCCCTTTGCTCGTTAAATTTGATTAAAGAACCATGATTTGCAAAGGTATTGATGGTTGAGTTTGAGATGTGTGATGTTCTAGCACCAGCCCTAACACCGGTGTCATCTTTCCTTCATCAGTGGCTCCAAGTTCCCTCCTACCCCTCCTTCTACCTGCCACTTTAGTAGACACATTCAAAGTTTGGTAGTTGTCGTTTGGATCTTGTGTTTCCCCGTGTTTCCAAGTCTGTGCTTTGGAAATATAGCTACACCACTCTTTCACATTGCCAATATCCCTAATTCCCTTGTAACCTCCCTTCCTCATCTTCCTCCCTCCTACCTTGGTTCATTTCTTTCTCTGTCCTTCTCCTCCCTATTTTCTATATATATATATGGGTCAAGAGCAACCTGTATCCCTTGCATGAACTAGTAATTCTGTCAACTCCGGCCCCAGAAGGTTTATTGGGGCTTCTGCTAGGCCACACTCAATCAAATGCCAGTTTGAGTGAAGTGCCTGCTTCTCCTAGGAATGCTTTTCCGAGTGAGCCTATTCACATCCAAACAGAACTAAACTTTGACTCTAAAAAATGTATGCTATAAAGTCAGGTGATGTGTTCTCATTACAATCAGTTATGGCTACATTTAACAAGCATTTTCCTCAATTTGATGCTATTTCACCTCTGAATAAAGAAAACTTGTGATAGAACAAAAGTTACATCACACCAATACCTAGCATATAGCCATATTATCACCCAACATATAACCCAATCAACACCCAGCATATAACTGCACCAACACACCAACACCCAACATATAAACACACCAACACCCAACATATAGCATACCAGCACACAGCATATAACCTTAATCAAATTTTTATTTACTTTTTTTTCAAAAGATGTATCTGTCTCAAAGTCCAGAAAGATGTCTCAATAGGCTGTAGTGGGACCAGAGCAATCATACAGTGGGTAGGGCACTTGCCTTGCCAAACCTGACCTGGGTTCAATCCCTGGCATCCCATATGGTCCCCAAGCACTGCTAGGAATAATTCCTGAGTTCAGAGCCAGAAGTAAACTCTGAGCATTGCCAGGTATAACCAAAAAAAAATTAATAAATAAAAACAAAGACTGAAGCACAAAATTTGCATGCAGCGGGACTGGCTTTGATTACTGGCATTACTTTGTTCCTGGAATACCAAGCTTGGAGATAGCCCCTAAGTAGCTATAAGGTGTGGCCCTCAAAAAAAAAGAAATAAAGCAGAAACAGCAACAAAAACCTTCCTCCAGAGGCTGAAGACATAGACTGAATTGAGCATGATCCTGCTTGCAGCCAACTCTTGCTCAAGCCCTAGCATACATGATCCCGTGAGTATTGCAGGGTGCAGTCCTCTGAGAAACAGAGTGTAAGGCCAGAAGGATCTCCAGCCCTGAAAGGTCCATGTAGCTGCATTCTTAGACCCTCACATTGAACCAGCAGTCAGACTGGCCAAAGAAATCTATCTCAGGCCAGGAATATCATTAAATACTAAAGTGCATGCCTTGCAGGCAAGAGAGCTGGTTTTAGTCTCAAGCATGTGCACATGCACACACACATACTCATATATTTATGTATACATGTAGAGAGAGATGATAGATAGATAGATAGATAGATAGACAGACAGACAGACAGACAGACAGACAGACAGACAGACAGACAGACAGACAGAGATACACATATGCATATACATTTTGGTTATCATTGTGGAATGGTATTAAGGAAGAATCACAAAAACAAATTTAATGTGATATTTGAATGATTTCACTCAATTGCACTCTCTGTTACACACAATCTTTCAAGCTTCCTGTAGCATGTATTATAAGAAGCTTGCTCTGAGTAACAATCCATGCGAGGACAGAGTTTTGTATCTATGATGTAAAATATTGTAGAATGTAATGATGAGGATATTTTTCTTTCAAGCCATATTCTTGCATTCCTTGAAATCAGTCTCTGGATCTCACCCCAGAGTTATGTCAAGCATTCTCAAAATGGATTCTCAAATGCTGTCTCTCGACTGGGATTTTTTTTAATGAAAATGAGAGAAGAATGAATTGAACCTGGCTTAATCAGAAAGAATTTTTTTGGCAAGCATAACAGAAACCTTAAGGACTGAGCCAGTTAAAAATATTTTAATCCTGTGACTCAAACATGGACTTCAGGACCACATCCTGTTCTCAGGATCTCTACCAAGAGAGAAAAGAGAATGACACAAGGCAGGCAGAAATAATATCCATTGCGCTGAATCTCAGTAGGTCAAAACAAAGGCCAAAATTTTGAGCATAGGCCTAACTGACCTACATAGGAAGTCAAATAAATTACCAAAAAGTATATATACTATATCATTCAAATGGTTAGAGATGTGACTCAGTAGTAGAGCACTTGTTTCACATGTCTGAGACGTTAGGCAAAACCTGCGCTGCAAAAAACCAACAAATAGAACCAGAATAGTCCAATCCAGTTTCACTTCAGTATCCCTCTGGTTAAAAGAAATCTTGCAGTTGAGTGCCTGGGATGCACTGACAGTTGCACCTGACTTGCAAGCCTGAGGCCATGAGTTTGATCCCCACTACCACCCACATTTTTCTGCCATTTGGAGCCCCACACACCATAGCTAGAATGTGCAACTCCTAACAAGCATCAAGATATGGAAGCACCACAGCCAGAAGGAGGCCACAGCAAGCCTTATAATAAGAATGTACATAAGCACCCCCAGCTAATGAAGCTCAACCCCATAAGGATGTGTGCAAGTACCATCACCAAAGTGCACAGCCCCTCGGCACACACGATTTCTGAGTGTGCAAACATAGTAACCACTGTGTGAACCCAGCAAGCATCATACACACACAGAATCACAGAGTGTGTGTGTGAGAGCTCCCATCCCCATCACTGTACCAACCACCAAGGTCAGGGAAGGAGAGAGAGAGATGCAGAGAGAGAGAGAGAGAGAGAGAGAGAGAGAGAGAGAGAGAGAGATCTCACACTGTTACAGAATAAAGGGGAAATCATAGTGGGTTATGTGAATGCCAATGTCAGGGAGAGAAACTCTAACACAAGAAAAAGAGAGTATTGATGACCACTCAGATTGGCTTCCTAAACCCAAACATTCTACAGCCCTGGAGACCAGAAAGAAGGTTCATGCCTGGCCATAGGTGAAAGCAAGAAGACAGAGGACAAGACAGCGATGTCAAATACATAAATGCTGTCTCTCCCCATCCCTCCCTCACTGGTCCCCAGAAACACAATGAACCAAGGGGCTACAGAGAGTGTGACTCGCATCCCACACTCAGGCCGTAGCGTCTCTGCACTTCTGCTGCGACTCCAGGCAAGTTAAGCACTGCCCCCGTTGCCTCCGCAGTTGAAGCCACTTGCTTTTCGGACATTCAAGCATCCACTGGGACGTCTGCCTTCAAAGACTTTCCTAACTGCTCCATCTCATGCCCATCTTTGCCCCTTGTATTACCATAGGCATGCAAACATGCAGAGGCAACCTATTCACATATAGTAAAACACTGATATCGCAAAAGAAATGGTATTTGGCTAGACTACCTCGTATATTAATCACAAACTGCCCTCTTGATGTCAGGGAATGTCACCTCCGCCTTCACGTTTCTGGAGACTCAGGGATGAATTTTTTCTGATGCTGGCTCAGGATCCAGCCTGGTGTTCTGCCAGCTTTTCCGCTGGTAGTTCATTTCTTTAATAGCATCCTGGTGAGAGTCTTTTCAAAACCCAGGACTCCAGCCCCAACCGCTTTCTATTAACTAAAAAACCCTCCATATGGTGCTGCCATGGCATTTGATAAATACCTTGCAGATTATTTATACGACTTTACATTTGTTTTGACAGGTTGATCACATCCATTCCCATTATAACCAAACTTCCATTATCAAAGCTTTCCTGCAGTTCTCCATGACTGGGTTAACTGATCCGCTGGGTTTCAGCCACAGCAAACTTGGTGGGGAGTGTGGGAGAAAGTGAGAAATAAGAAAGTGCCGTCAAAAATATGGCAGATAGGGCTGGAGCAATAGTACAACAGGTACTGGGTTTTGTCTTGCACACGGCCTGCCCAGATTTGATCCCCGCCATCTCATGTGATCCCTGAGCACCACCAGAAGTAATTACTGAGTGCAGAAGCAGGAGTAAGCCCTGAGCATTACTGGGTGTGACCCAAAAGCCAAAAAAACTTTTTTTTAAATCAACAGATAAAGCAGACAACAGCATTCCTGAACAGCAATCAGGGTACAGTGCATTATTTGTGGTCACGGGGATGTATTACCGACTGGCAGCTCAGCTCTGGGACTCCCCTGTGGTAGCATTAGGAAGGACACACAGCAAGGCCTACAGAGCATCTTTTTTGCTCCTGGCTAGAGACTAGAGACAGGACCTGCCATCACGTCACATATCTTGGGAGAAACAAACCCAGTTGTTAAGGAAGGCAAGATGGAGTCCTGGGTGTTTTTACAACTTTTTGTTGTGTGTATGATTCTTAAATTTATTATTATTGTTGTCTTGTTGTTGTTGTTGTTGTTGTTGTTGGATTTGGGGGTCACACCTGACAATGTTCAGGACTTCCTCCTGGCTCTGTGCTCAAGAATCACTTCTGGGGAACAGTGTGCTAATAATTGGAGAGTGTAGAATTCTCAGTTCTACCATCCTAGAACTGAGCATTGAATACAGGCAAAAAGATACACATGATAACCTCTAAATGTATGTATTGAAATTCACAATGTGTAAGAGAAAAGAGAAAGAGAGAGAGAGAGAGAGAGAGAGAGAGAGAGAGAGGATGGATGCTAGAACACTGTATGACTAAAACCCAAACATGAACATCTTTGTAACTGTATGTCTCACGGTGGTATAATAAAATATTAAAAATAATTAAAATAAAGAATCACTTCTGACTGTATTCTGGGAACTATCTGAAGTGCCAGGGATCAAACCGGGGTGAGTTTCATGCAAGGCTTAACCCCTGTACTATCTCTCACCCTTCTAAGAAATGCATCTGTTGGCCTCATTTGAATTCTGAGCCCAAGAGCTTAAATCTGGCACTTCTCAACAATCTCCAAAGCATAAACTACTCAGCACTCATCTCCAGGAAGTTTATCTATTGCTTACTTCAGTTTGCAGAAATATACCAGGATATACATACATGCACACGGGTGTACACACACATACACACACACACTCTCTGAAAAAATTCATTGGGGAAGTGTTGTGAAGAGCTGAGAACAGAAATAACAGAGTACTGTCAAGAGAGGCCTATACAGGTGAAGTCAGAGCAAGCCTCCAAATGAGTGTCAAAATTAATAATAATGCCAAATTAATAATAATATTATATTCAATAACAATATGATTAAGTTATGCTGAATTTTTATTTACAAGAATGACTAAACAATAATAACAATATTAATATATAATATAATAATAATATTTTTAAAAGACTGGGCCCCCTGGATTGCCGTGGCCCCAGAGCCACGGCAGAGCCTAGCAAGCTACCCATGGTGTATCTGATATGCCAAAAACAGTAATAATAATGAACCTCATTCCTAATGAATGGAGACATTACTGGTACCAGCGTGAGAAAATCGATGAACAACAAGTAGACAAGTGACAGTGACAATATTTTATAATAATCATATTTATTATGTTGATAGTAATACTCAGGCCAGAGGTTTGGGTCATGGTGAAGCAGGTAAGAAATCTTTGGTACAGAAGCTGCCAACTTACTGCTGTAATGCGGTTATGAGAAACGTATGTGAAAGTGGCATCTCTTGACACTTCTTGACACACCCTTACATCTGTAACAGGGACGCCATCTTGGAACTGGTCATTAAACCACACATTGGGGAACTGGTTTAGTGACTAATTTATTCTTTTTTTTTTTGCTTTTTGGGTCGCACCCAGTGATACTCAGGGGTTACTCCTGGCTCTGCACTTGAGAATTACTCCTGGCAGTGCTTGAGGGACCATATGGGATGCTGGGGATTGAACCCGGGTTGGCTGCATGCAAGGCAAACACTCTACCTGCTGGGCTATCATTCCAACCCCTAATTTATTCTTATAATTATAATTTATGTAGTTTATGAAGAAAAATTTATATGTGGAAACCTACATCAATACCCTGCCAGGCCACTGTGAGATGAGATTCTGAACTTTCTTTTTTTTTTTTGCTTTTTGGGTCACACCTGGCGATGCTCAGGGGTTACTTCTGGCTCTGCACTCAGGAATTACTCCTGGCGGTGCTCAGGGGACCATATGGGATGCCGGGATTGAACCCGGGCCGGCACAGGCCGGCGCGGCAAGGCAAACGCCTACCCACTGGGCTATCGCTCCGGCCCAGATTCTGAACTTTCTAGTCAGATTTGGCCAGTAAAACTTTATGTATTTTTTTCTGATCATTTCTAGTGTATTAAAATGTAAATAAAACCTTTCCCATCTCCATTTTGTTTGAGCCCAGTAACCCCACCCAGGAGCTGCCCTGGGGTGACCAGCCATAGCATGCAGAGCCTCAGACGCAGCTGGGGGAGCTGGAACTCGGCTCTCCCCTGGCTCAGCTGACCATGGGGCCCCCAGGAGGACAGATGGGTTTTGGGTGTTGGCCCATCACCTCTGGGGGGCCGAAGCAGCTGGATGAGATGCACCCACCACATTAGCCACCATTTTTGCTGTCCAGACGCTGACCATGAGGCCCCTAAGTCACGCAGCCACTTGTGGCCATGCGGTCCATCAAACTAGTGGAAACAGTTATGTCCTTTAATGTACTGCATTCGACGCATGTGTAGGAAAGGTAGGCGGGACGGAGAGATAGAGAGGAGAGAAAAGATATACAGAACCCACCAAGTAGTTGGGGGGTGGGAGGGGGAGGGAAGTGGGGACATTGGTGATGGGAGATGAGTTCGGTGGAGGGATGGGTGTTGGAACACTGTGGAACCAAAACTCGAGCATGAGCATATTGCAATTGTATATCTAAAAGTGGTGTAATAAAATTTTTTTTAAATCAAAAAAATTAAAAAATTAAAAAATGTAAATAATACTTAATTACATGCATTTAAAAGATATATAAAAATTGGAAGTGTTCATGGAACCACCTGACTTCATAAATACCCATTTATTTTATCCTCGGATTACTAGCTCCAGTTCAGGAAGAATCCTTTCCGAGCAACTAAACCCTAGAATATTCTCTATTATTTTAAAAAATATTCTATGGGGAGGGCCTCATAAATGCCGCCTATCATACGTCAATGATTAAGGGAAATTCTCTCTGGAGCAAAATCAAAACAGGCACTGAAGAGCTACCCAACCCGTGTGTGTGTGTGTGTGTGTGTGTGTGTGTGTGTGTGTGTGTTCAAGAGGATGTATAGTTAAACACTCTCTAGTTGGGAATTGTGAGTGTCAATTTGTAAGCTGGTGGTATTGAAAGATATCTCATCTGAAAGCTCTGGTCTCAGCTAGTCCTTTTCCCTCCCTGGCTGGATGACGAAGCTTCCACTCTACAGAGTACAGTGGTGTATGAGTCGGGGAGGGGGTGGCCGGAGGGGGCTGTAAACATGACCAGAAAGCTCCAAGAGCAGCTTTGGAATTGCAAGGGATTTGGAATTCAATTCCAGTTGACCCTAGAAACCTGGGGAACATGGTTTGTAGGGTTGCATAACTCCTTCCAGCAGGGGGCAGCACTGCTTAGATTATTACTGCCTTTGTGCCCTACCTCACAGAGGAAAATCAATGGGAAAAGGGAGATTTATCCCCGCAGCTGTCAAGAGCAAGGCCTGAACCAGAGCATCTCTGGCCCAAAGACCTGCATTGTCAAGATATCAACACCTGCTCAATAGGTGTGTCCTCAATCCACCTTTCCCAGTGGCGATATTGCCAATACTGGATTTGCCTTTGCCTTGGTCTTCTGGTTATTTCCTGCTTGTTTCTTTCAGAAGGGTGGGGAAGGGGCCATCATTTCAAATAGGAGTTCAGATTATAGAAACACAGGAGCCTTGCCAATCTTTCCATCCCCAAAATAAACTCTTCTGTTTTGAGTTGGAGATGGGTACTGAGAAGCAATTCTTTAAGAAGGCGACACCTCACACAATAAAAACCATAAATGAAAGCATTTCGTGAAAGAAATGTTTGGTTAGGAAAGGACCCCTTCCCTGACCACCAGCCAACCCACTTCCCCGCCACCCCACCCCAGAGCCATTGACTAGTGGTACCCCCTGCAGGTGAAGAGGCGTGAGACAGAAATAATTGCCTTATTCTCTGAATCATGTTTGTTGTTGTTTGTACTTTGGGAGGAGGAACTGGGCCAGAGTTGGTTGTGCTGAGCCAATTCTGATTCAGTGCTCAGAGGTCACACACCTGACGGGATCATGTGGTGCTGTGGAACAAACCAGGGTTGACCATGTGTGAGACAAGAGACTTAACCCCTGCGTTATCTTTCCAGCCCTCTGCTGGTTTTTGTTTCCTTTAATTTTTATTTCCCTCTCTCCTGATGTGGTTTTCAATGATGACTAGTAGCTATAATGTGCCAGCTGTGGTGCTTGCAGGGGCCCTTCTCTGGTGGCCGTGCTCACACTCGGTCCCAGTGTTCAGGCACTTACTACTCTCTCTCTCTCTCTCTCTCTCTCTCTCTCTCTCTCTCTCTCTCTCTGTTTTCTTATATATCTCTTTACCTCTCAACCAATGAGTATTTTCGGCATTCATTGCTTGTCCAGAGCAATTGTCATAGTGGTCCCTTCTTTGTCCCAACTACCCTCCATCCCATACACACTTGTGGCAAGCTTCCAATCATGGACTAGTCTCACCACTGGCATTTTTAAAGGATCATGGTCGTCACTGTGATTTCATAGAACCCTGTACGAGGGCAATGAAACAGACAAACTGGAGAAACGAGGTTGTAGCCCACCGTCGGTCACCAGGTTGTCAGTGGACCAGGCCATTCATACTGTCTCATGCCTCTGGTCTGTTCACAGTCACCCTCCACACGCCCCAGATCTCATTTTCTCCAGGTTGCACCACAGTCTCCAAATGACCTTGTTTACAGCCCCACATGATGCAACCCGACTGCATTTTATAGCTGTTTTGAGAAATAGCACATTACTCTCAGTTAGAAATAATGATACTGATTGCTCTGCCAAAATAGAGTGTGTCTATCACTGAAATAATTCAAAAAAGCTATTTTTGTGGGTCACATTCCATATGATAAAAACTGTCATTTTAGTTGACTTTAAAGGACGCATCCCTCTGTAAAGCCATCCAGCGCGGTATTCCCAGGGAATATGACACTTTTGTACAAAGAGTGTATAAATGACTCCAACTCAGAGCGGAGGGAGAACAGATAAATAAAGTCGACAGTTCACAGAAGAGGTCTTCATTACTAAATTATTTGGGGAGGTTTTATACCTCGGGAAAACTAATCCACAACAAATGTCCCTTTGGTGCCATATATTGAGTATTCATCTCCCGTGTAGATTCTGAAGCTCTGAGGATGAGAGGGATGCCTGGCCAACATCCATTACAAATCTTTCCTTCGTTTCCCCCTCTGGGTGAAACTGCATTGCTTATAAATCACCCAGAGTTGGCTCTTTGAGAGTAAGCATCCAAATTCCAGAGGCACATGTCTGCCTTTGGAATTTGGCTCCAAGAGGGCCCCAAGAGGGCCCCCACCCAACCTCTACCCCACCCCTGCTCCAGAAAACCAGGCCCCACCTGTGGTCTTTAACCTGATCAGGGGGCAGGGAGGCAGCATGGCCATTCCTAAAGCTGCTCTTCCTCATTACATGTTATCATCTGGGCCTGAGGCTGCTCAGCCTGCCAGAAGCCAGTCGCACAGAGACCAGGCACACCAGTCTCTTTGGCCAATCTCCTAGGAAAAGAGCTTTATGAGCGTGCTGGGTGGGAGAGTACAAGGCCACTGCTGTCTTACACCATGGCAGGAGAGCCAGCCTGTCCTCCCATGGGGGTGAGACCCTTTACACACGGGCACTGGGGACCAGTTTCCTGTGAGATGCCCTTTAGTCATTGACTGGATAACTAAAATTTGACACTGATAAGACTGATAAGTAATACCTACTACAAACTGAGCCTGCATAATTACTGAGACCAATTTTAAATTATTATAGCTGCGTAGTTAGATTATACCCCCAAAAAAAACAGAAACATTAATTTGCGGAGAGCATCTGTTTTTTCTTTTATTCTTATGCATGACTCCACCTTAGTACTCTTGTTAGGAAATTCTGTCTAATTTGCTTCCCCTCATATACTTTGTAAGCATCAGAGAAATTGCTTGATGTGGTTCACATCAGACTCCTGTAACCCTATACAATTAATTCAGTTTGATTTCATTGTTTCAATGATTCTAGAAAGAGCGGAGGAAACTCTTGACTTTGAACATTTTTATGTGGCACGTGTGATCCTTCAACCAAAATGAACCTTTTGAACTTACTATGAACTTAAAAACACTATCAAGTATTTGATCAGGTCATGCTTAAAAGAACATACATTCATTAGCATGCAGATTACTCAGCTACCATTTTCTGGAAGCTCAGGAGAGAAGTGGTTTAGACTATATGAGAAAATGGGTGACCTTTTATGTAGTTCTAAAGAAGGGGTGGGAATAATGGTGCAATGGTTTGTAAGGCACTTGCCTTGTATATGGCAACCCATATTTGATTCCCATCACTCTGTACGGTTCCCTTAGTCATGCCAGGACTGATCCCTAAACACAGAACCACGAGTAAGCCCTGAGCAACATTGGGTGTGGCCCCAAAATGAAACATCCCTCCCCCTGCAAGAAAGGGAACTGAACTGCTGTGTGTTCCATAAGATAGGAGACTCCTGTTCAAATAGGAGGACAGTGTTATTGGATGTCAGTGGTTGAGTTTGAAGAAGGTGTTACTCCTCATCAGAGTCTGCAGTATTGCGGTTGGAACTGGCATATGCAAGGAGAAATACCTGTCCCCGACCTTGTCAGATGACTGTAGGCGCTGCTGTGAAATGTCCAAATCATACCCAAGCCTTATGCTAGAAGCCCAGTCAGCAACTGAAAGCACAATGACTATGATTACAGAGTTCTAGACAGGTCTTATGGGATCAAGGGGCTATATTACAGGTCAATACTCTATTGCATTCTCTGTCATGTCTCCAAATAGGATTGACTCTTTGAAACAGCCCTTTTTGCATTTTATATGGGAACGAGTTATGGATCTCTTTGGAAGATTGCTTTTCCTTAATACCCACAAACAGTGGCTGAGTTGACTGAGCTGGGCTCAACAAGGTTGGAAATTATAAAGCATTGCTAGTTTGCTTCACTTATTTTAATTACTATTGTTGCAGGACTCCTATAAGAGCCTCTGCATCTGCTCTGGATTGTGGATTGCCTCCTGCAAATCACTTCGTAGATAAGAGTGTGGTCTAAATGTGGCAGTTTATCTGACCATGTATTCTGTACTGGCTGGTATAAATATTCTCTCATGCTACCACAATCATCGTGGGACTAGCTAGATCTTACCAGCATATTTGCCTGGCCATGTTGGATCTCTAAGTAATTAGACCAGAGAGAAATGCTGTTTGCCTCCAAGCAAGCAAGCATGGCTCCCTGATAACTCAAAAGGCAATTGAAATACAAAACTACCGTGAAGTAGACAAGACTCTTGTGAAGACTTGGAGAACTATTTAACTGGAATTAGTATTAGTCTTTGGTACAGAGACATGCCATCTCAGAAACCCCCTTCTCTACCCTATAAAGGCATTTCAAGGCAGATCTTGGCTCAAAACATTAGCATATAATAGGGCCTAGGTGAGGTGCTGGGAGAAATTACCTAAGGGCATTTGACCCTTCCTGCTTCCAATAATAGTGGGAGATCTGAGTTGCAGGGGTATAAAACCAGCCTGCTTCCCTCTCTCTTTCTCTCTCTCTTTGGGCTCTCTTTTTGTGAGCTCGCACCCTTCTTGGGAGTCTTGTCTTTCTCCTCTTTACAGGGCCTTTACACGTGGTGGCCGCCATCTTAGTCTACTCGTGGCTGGGGTTCTAGCCAGGAATCCTAAGCACAGGGTTTTTCCTATTGCTGATTTGTATGCCTGAACCTGTGATAAGTAAAGCCTTTTAAAACTGCATCGGATTCCTAAGTCTTCATCCATTCCCTGCCGGCTTCGGAGGTAGAAGGGAACTCGCTTCCCAGCACTGTTGGGGACCCCAGCGGCGTTCCCCGACATACTATAAAGCAGTGTTTAGTTTGTATATGATCAGACTTGGGTTTAGGGTTTTGCTTTAATTAGAACTTTCTATTATGAACATAAATATATTTTATCAATGCAATCTATTCCTCATAAAATGAACTTTTTTTGCAACAGAAAGATAACTAATTCAAATATTGAATATCTGAAACAACTGTACTTTGAACAATTTTGTAAATCACAGTGTTTAAATGGTTTAAAGTTTTTTTTTTAAAGATGACTAATTAAGGGGCTCTATTTTTTTTTTGATTCAACTCTCCTAACCTCACCAATATGTATTTAGGTACCTATTTTGTTCGTTAACACAAACTGAATAGTTCACAGTTGAACAGGAGTCAGAGGGGCTCAGACCAAAGGAAGCTTTTCAGATGCTGAAGCCTGACTTGAGTGTTAACTAGCTGGAGGAGCAAATGGTGCCTTGGAGGCTCAAATAAGTTGAAACTTTACCACAGTAACTATGAAAATAGATTGGAATTGGGATGAAGCCATATATTGTGCTTCTACCTCCATGTGCTATGAAAGACGTAAGGGAAGTGGAGATTCCAAATTCTGCTGCCCCTACATTTGTCCAGCAGAAACTTCGATCAAATGTGCAAACACAAAATGACTGTGTTAACACAAAGTGGGGCGAAATGTGACTTCAAAATCTTAGATAGTTGCTAAGACAGGGTCATAAATTTGATCTTCACTAACCTATTATTGTCTTCCCATTGTTCATCGATTTGCTCCAGCAGGTGCCAGTAACGTCTCCATTCATTGGGAATAAGGTCCATTATTGTTAGTTTTTGGCATACCAAATACACCATGGGTAGCTTGCCAGGCTCTGCCATGGCTCTGGGTTCATCCCTATATTCATCACTCTCGATAGATAGATAGATAGATAGATAGATAGATAGATAGATAGATAGATAGATAGATAGATAGATAGATAGATAGATAGATAGATAGATAGATAGATATAGATATAGATATAGATATAGATATAGATATAGATATATCTATATATATATATATATATATAGAGAGAGAGAGAGAGAGCTTGTGACAGGGGGAGGTTGAGGGATGGTATGGAAAATGGTGGACCTATTGTTAAGAAATATAAACCCAGGCCCAGAGAAACACCACAGAAGGTAGGGAGAACACTTGCCTTGCACATGGCCAGCACAATACCCAACACCCTGTAGGAGCTCCCTGAGCACCACCAGAGTAATCCCTGAGCACAGAGCCAGGACTAAACCCTGAGCACTGCCACATGTGGCCCCCCCAAATTTTTTTTACATAGGCCCTGTTACTCCCACACAGTTTTGGTTGTTGTTTTAGGGCCACCATTGATGCTCAGAGCTTACTCCTGGTTCTGCATTCAGGAATTACCCCTGGTAGTCCTGGGGTATCATGGGGATGTCAGGGATCCAATCCAGGGCAGCCATGTGTAAATCAAGTGCCTAACCACTGTACTCTCTCTCTCTCTCTCTCTCTCTCTCTCTCTCTCTCTCTCTCTCTGGCCCCACTGCCACACATTTTATACTGCACTTTGGTTAACCTTTGAAAAACTGACTTTTCAACAGTTTCCACCCTGTCTGTCTCAGTATAGCTTCATATTTCAATGAGAGCATATATCACAACCAGCTCCACTACCAAAATTTTAGAACAATTCACATTATCAAACAGACCCTCTCTACCCATTGTTTCTATGTCCTTCTCTCGTGACAGTTTTTGGGTCAGAGCTTAAGTGTTATTTTATAAAGTTATTTTGCTCTGTGTCTTTATATTCCATAAATAAATAAAAGTATCCTATAGGTCTCTTTCTCTTTGAATCTTACTTTGTGCTTTGAAGGGGAGAGTAGAGTAGTGGGGTTTGGGGGCTTCCCTCAGCAGTGCTCAGACTATTTCTGACTCTGTGCTCAGAACTGATTCCTGGCAGTGCTCAAAATGGGATCCGCTGCATACAAGGCAAGCACCTCACTGCCCGTACTTCCTCTCAGCTTCAAGACCTATTCTGCTAAGCATGGTCACCTTGTAAGTCCCATCTAGTTCATCTCAGTGGGCATGATTTCATCTTTCTTGGCTGCAGAGTAGTTTTCCACTGCATGCATACACCACAGTTCCTCATCCAGTATCTGCCAGTGGGCACTGAGGTTGATGCCATACCTTGACAATTATGAATGAAGACTACAATAAACATAGCAATGTAGGTTCCTTTCCCAGTGAGTGATTTCACAGTTTCCGGATACTCAGATGCCATTTTCTGGTGCAGAGGGTAGTTCTATTTTGAATCTTTTGAGGAACTGCCATTCTTCATTTTAGATGGCTAGATTTGATTCCAGAAAAAAAAAAAATTAAGAACATCAGAAACAAAAAGGCTTTTTTATTCAAAAAAGGCTTTTTAAATAGAAGATAACTTATGTTTAAGACTCAATTTAATCACTTTTCTTTCAAAGGAGGGGGCAAGCAAAGAAAAACGTGATTTCAGAGAAATGCCTCCAGAAAATCTAGAAAGTGCAGGGGTAAAGGAGTTTGCCTCGCATATGACTGACCCTGGTTCAAACCTGGTACCACATATGATCCCCTGTGTACCACTGGGAGTGGTCCCTGAGCATGGAGCCAGGAGTAACCCTGAGCACAGTTTCTGAAAGCAAAACAACAGCAAAAAAATAGAAAACTAAATAAGCAAACTAAAGCATACAATTTACCTGCACAAGGCCTGAAGATTATAAAATGCTAACATACATTAAGCACTAGGCAAATGTAGTTGATGGACTCCAAAATCTTCTCTTCTTAGGACTAGCAAGGCACTTTTTTAGTGTTCTATTCCCAGACCAAACATTCACTCTGATCTGCAGATTAGTGAGAGCCTTTGGGGTCCGCTGAAATGTGCTCTAAATCAGTCTGGATTTGCTCCCAGAAAACATTCACACACTGCCACCAAATATGCTCCAGCTGCATCAATCTGTGAGCTGCAAAGAAAGCAGGAAATCTGGGCAGCACGTGACTGTTTCCTGAGAAGCCCTTTGTCATTCATCCTCAGACTTTCCCAACCAATTCCCACACAGATGCATGGGCAGGGACACCCCAGCCTCTTCTGTACACCCATCTGCCTTTCCTACCCTGTAGGTATTAAGATTTAATTTTTTGAATGAATTCATTGAGAATCATGGGTTAATAGACATAGCTTTTCATAAGCCTCGGTCTTTCATAAATAAATATATATATATATATATCATACCCATATTCTATGCAATGACTAGAAAATCGAATAGAACATTGTGGTTTCACCCAAGGCAAAGACCTAAATAGTTTCTTCCCTGTTTTGCAAGAGTTGCCCAGCACTGGGTGACTCACCCCGCCTCTAACACACTGCAGTTAGAAGTGGCCTTAATCCAGCTGGGACCTACAGAACAGGTTAGTGGAGTAATTACTGACTTTGACCCTCCTCCAGGCATCCAGGGAAAATAAACAAAGGCTTTTAGATTTCTCTCCACTACCCCAACCAAATCATCTTTCTCCACTTGAGAAACTGCTCTTCTGAGGCTGAATAGTACAGCGGGTGGGTAGGGCCTTGCAAATAGTCAGCCCAGGTTCCATCTCCAGCTCTCCATATGGTCTGTAAAACCCATCAGGAGTAAGTCCTAAACACAGATGGGTGTGGTCCCTCCAAAAACTCTTCTTTGACATACTTCCTATTTCCCAGCCCTCTTGATCTGTAAATATTTGGTTTTGTCTATTTCGGCAGTTAATTTGAGAAGCGGATCTTAACTGGGGGCACCAACGAAATGGAGAAAATGTTCCAGACATAAATACTTCTTTTGTTGGTTAAAAAAATAATTTTAGAAAATAAACATTTTTAGGAAAACTTACCCTTATTGAAGTGAGGCATGGCAGGGAAAACTCTACCCCCACCCCCCCAAGAGAAGAAATCTCAGTGGGACATTTGAGGGCTGGAGAGCTAGTAGGGGGAGGACACTTGCTTTTTATAGAGCTGACCCTGGTTCTATCCCAGGCATCCCATATGGTCCCGCGTCCCTCCAGAGTGGCCCCTGAGCACCATCCAAAAGAAAAAGTGGTACAATTCTCATTGGAACAGAATGGTATTGGACTCTGACTGCCCACATTGGAATGAGGTGGGGTAAGGCTCAGTGACTGACCACAGGTACGCTGTGCTGTGGAGCCTGAGTGCTGTGTAATTAGAAGTTGTCAAGAGAAGGAAAGGATGCAGGAACAGCTCATGGAAGGTGTCTTCAAGGATACACGCTTCAGACTTCTGCCTTTTGCTTTCATCAGAAACTTTGACAACTCACTAGAGCTAAATATTCCAAAACTGTTAGATAAACGTATAAAAGTCACAAAGTTATAGGGCAGGAGAAAATTGCCAGAATGTTTTGGAGTGTCTAGCATCAGATTTTGTCTGACTCTGCTTTTTGATCAGTTTGCAGGAAAGCTAGGTGCAGAGATTAGACCACTCCATTGACGTATCATTTCTTCTGAATGACTGATAAAATGATCAGTACTGACAGAAAGCAGAAAAATCTTGTCTGTGCTGTGCCTGAGGGAGAACCACAGAGTAAACCTTTTAGGCTATTTTCAAAAAGTTGCTTTTTCTTTCTCCCCCTCCACCCCCTCTCTCTCTCTCTCTCTCTCTCTCTCTCTCTCTCTCTCTCTTCTCTCTCTCTCTCTCTTCTCCCCCTCCCACACACACACATACACACTCGCACACAAAAGAAAGGTGCGATTTTGATCATGTCAGTGTGCAAATTGAATGTTTAAAAGTTTCTTTCCTCATTTTCTGTTTCAAAAACTTCAAAGATTTAATGCCATCAGCACCTATATCTTTGCTGGCTGCTTGACTCACCCTTTACCTGTTCTAACAGCACACAGGGAGTGAATCATTTGGTAACTAACTGGCTTGCTTTGCCCTCAAAGTGTCAGAAGTCTTCTCCCTGAACCTGCAGCCTGGGTCCCATGCGTTCCAGACATCCACTCTTGTGTTACTGAGCACACCTTACAGTGAATCGAGAGATTTATAATTACAAGAGTCTGCTCTGAAGAAAAATGCCAGCAGGAACCTCGCCACCCACCTTGGGATTGTTCTTGGCCTAGTAACCGAGGCGTGGCACATTTGTACATGGCAGGAGTTGTCCTCGTAAGTGGCAGTAATGCTAGGGAATACTGTTCTCCTTTTGAGTTATATTATTATCCCCTGGAATGAAGCATATCTAGAGTTTGAATCATGCCTCTGAGAAATGCCCGCGCCCATCTCACCCTAACGTATGCAAATTCCACTTCTCTCCAAGACTCCCAGCAGGGACAGAAGGCTGGCGGAGAGTTCAGTGTGATGAAAGTGGCTCAGATGAAATGTTTGCTGGCTTGTGCTCAGTGACTTGAACAGTCCCGGTGACACATTTGACGAGGCAGAACAAGAAATTGATCCCCTTACTATGGAGCATTTCGCAAAGGAAGCTGAGTTTTGGAGCAGAATAATGGTAAGTCGAATGGAGTGTTTAAATATCCAGGGTGTCATACTGGGCATTTCGCCTGTGGTTTTTTCTAAAATTAAAATGAAAGGGATGTGTACAGTCAAAGGATGATCATCTTGCTGCTTATTCTAATATGAAACATGACTTGTGCAGACTAAATGGAGTTAGTGATAAATGGCTTTGGAGGAATTGTTCGGGTGAAAATTTTCCTAACTTTATTGATAAGCAATCCTAAACAGCTGTGAGCGTACACGGCATGAAGTCCTTGAAGCGATATGACTTGCTTGCAGAAAGGAATTGGAAGGCCAGGCTAGGTTTTGAATACAAATGAAGTGGTTCTTGAAACGTTGTGTTAGATTGTTATTTTTTAAATTTTCTTATATGTGCCGATTTGAAGATATTGCATGTATATCATGCGATATGTGTGTGCATATATAAAGACCAGAGGAGCATGACAACTTGTATACTAAGATCCATCTGAAACTGCTTGTTGTGATTTCTGAGCTGGACATATTCAGACTTGTCATTTCCCTTATGTCCCTGAGATTAGCTGAGGTCACTTCAGGTGAATTGGTCACAAAACCCTCCTGGAAGGGCCAATTTCCAGATCTCACGACTAGCCAATCATTTCATCATAGAGTTGAATACATTGAAATTTGCCTGCTTGAACATTCCAAATCTGGGCCACAGGATCCCCCACCCTGACTGTACTTCACTTTAGTGCTTTTACAGTTAATATAGCTTCCTATCACATAGTAGAAATTTTCATTTTGTTTTCTCCTTTCTACCGTGAACTTATACTTCATTGGAAATGGAAGATTCTGTTGCAAATATAGGTGAATTTTATATTGGATTGTATAATGAGTTCTCTTTTCATATCAGGGAACAATAACTCAACTGTATTTTCCCTGGAAGTAGGACCTGTATTACCTTCTTTTAGGACATGAAACTAACTCCCAGAGCAAATTAAAACCTTGGTTCCTAGAGGAAATCACTTCTGTTCTTTCAAGGACGCTGGCCTTCCTCATGCCTTAGGCTTTACTGCTCTCTGTAAGCTGGGTGGCCAGGCTGGCTGTGTACTTCGGGCAAGGTAGAGGAAAGTATCCCTAGAAAAAAAATTGGAAAAAAGGAAAAGTTTTCTGTCAGTATTTAGGCTTTTGATGCACTTGGTCTAAATAGAATTGAGAAATGACCTGAAACAATTTACATACCTGAAACAATTCAAGAACACAATAGTGTTTCATTTCAGCGGCAGAGCATGATTCAGGCATTAAATGAAAGGGTGATTCTGAAGCCACGGAAGTCAACTAGGGTGGCATGGAAAAGGATAGAGACAGATGGTTAGGGTGGGAAAGGGAGAGGGGCAGGCTTTAAGTGGAGGAAAAGGCATGAAGTAAATGCAGGAGTCAGAAACAATTGTGGGGCAATAGTGTGCAACTGAACAGGAAATGCTCAGTAAAGGCCCCGGGGGAAGGTAGTAGAACAAATCATGGAGAGTTTTGGCAGCTAAGCACAGTTGAGGGAAATGGGAGCCCCGGAAGTCTGCAACTAGTCACATGATCACATAAAGTGGTGTAGTCCAAGAAGATTGGATTCTGATCCTTTTCAAGGTCATTTATAAGAGTATTGATACAAAACTTTAACAGCTTTGTTTCTGTCAGCTGATATTCAAGAATTATGCACACACTTAGTGTACAAAAAATGGAGTTTTGTAGAGATGAACTGACGTTTCCGCCTGATGACAGTGCAAACCGACAGTGGGAGATAACTGCAAGTTTCAGCCTGATGACACGGCAAGTTGAAAGTGGAGAGCGTGGCGGATTTCAAACAAAAAATAAGGCCAGGCGATGAAAGGGACTCCAGAGGGCGTAAGCAATGTAGTTAGCCCAACATGGCTGTCTTGTATCAATAAGAGTCTACCTTTGCTCAGGATCAAAGCGGTCTGATCTGGCTTCAATCCACTCCCCAAATAGGCAACCTTTCTCTTACTTTTCCTCTTAGTTTCTTCAGTTAACCAAACCCTTTCTCGTAAATGCTCCCAGTTTCCCTTACTCTTTGAACCACAGAGATTCAGAAGATCTGAATAACAACTGAAAATAACAGTTGAAATTTTGATTGTGACATAACAATCCAAAAGTATTTCCTTTAAAAAAAATGAGGTATTTCTATCAGGATTGCTCTGACCGGGTAGCTGATGTCTGGATCCCATCCCTTTCCTGATTTACCTGCTTTGTCAGGATCTGCTCTGTTTATGACCCTGATTGAACCAATCTCATCTGGCAGAAACAGAAGCTGAGGCATCAGGAAGTTCAATAACTTTTCCAATATTATCCAAGAAGCTGGTAGGAATACAGGTACTGAAACTTACCTTGGCGATGACCCCTGACTCCCTGCTGTTTTTTGGGGAACTGTTGTGGTTCCCCAACTATAGGCATAGCAAGGTGCCATGTTAGCAAGTTGAATGAAAGCGGAACTGTTGTGATGACTGTCGGGAATGCTGGACAGGCGTTTCGAGAGAAAGCCTAGGAAAATCCTGAGCAAGGATATTCCTTGATGGCGGTCTCCATGTAAAGTCATTGGATTTTTTTTTTTTTTTTTTTTGCTTTTTGGGTCACACCCGGCGATGCTCAGGGGTTACTCCCTGGCTCTGCACTCAGGAATTACTCCTGGCGGTGCTCGGGGACCATATGGGATGCCGGGAATCGAACCCTGGCCGGCACAGGCCGGCTGCGTGCAAGGCAAACGCCCTACCCGCTGGGCTATCGCTCCGCCCCCGTCCATTGGATTTTGTTGTTTACTGATGACTTACAGTACCAAGAAAGAACATGCTTCAACCATAATGCCCAAAAGGAAAGGAGAGGAGAGATAGAGACAGAGAGAGACAGAGACAGAGAGACAGAGAGAGAAGAAAAGCGCCTGCCATAGAGGCAGGGTGGGGGATGGAGCATGAAGGAAACTGGGAACATTCGTGGTGAGAAATATACACTGGTGAGGGTAATGGAACACTGTATGATTGAAACCCAATCACGTACATCTTTGTAACAGTGTATATCACGGTGATTCAATTATTTTTAAAAAGAAGGAAAATAAAGTTTTAAAATGATGCATAATAAACAAACCAACCCCCCAAAAATCAAACCTGCTTCATGGCTAGATGTTTCCCTTCATGAGTTTACTTTTTTTAAAAAAATGAGCTTGAAAATATGGTCTTGAATCACTTTGTGAGGCATATGTGCTGAAATGTCCCAAATTTCTAAAGGCGCCTTGCTAAGGAACTAAATATTGGCATTGCTTCTCTCCCTCCACCTGCCCCTGGCCAGCTATGTCCGTGCCCTCTGGCAGCTCTGTGGGCCCTGTTAGCGGTCTGGTCTGCAGGCTGAATGTGCAAATGACATTGGCAGTTGGCTGGCGGCTCCTGCAGGCGTCCTCCCCATCGCTGGCCACGCTGTGATCTCTGGGCTCTGGTGAGCGGGAGGGGGCTGCGCTCGTCCTGCCTCTCATTATTGACGTGTCTTCAGCGGCCTCTGCTGTGTTTCTGTCCGGTGCAGTGCTGGAGGTGACTCAAAAAGCACCTGCTGGCATCCTTGCGAAAGAAAGGTGTGTGCCAGGGCCCAGTGATCGGTGGCGCCCCGGAACAACGTGAAGGTCAACCTCTTGGCAATCCTCAAGCAGTGATTTCCATGAACGGCAGGCTTCTTTCTTGAGTGCATTTTAATCCAGACCTTGCTCAAGCTGGCATTTCAACTTTTGGCATAACTGCACCCCTGATTGCCTGTTGCCGGGGTGGAAGGAGGCGAGGTGGGAGACTTGGCAAGGCAATGGAATTGAAGAGGGGGAAGAAATGTTTCTTGTAATTTTAGGAAAATTTATCATTAATGCTTTGTCTTTCACTGCTTTAGCCTCAGTCCCCTCAAGGAATTATGCTGCTCTGATCACTTTCATTTTGTTTTGGGGAGCCTCTCTTCTGCTCCCCAACTCTTGGAGTTTCTGACTGATGTACCAAGATGTCTTGCTTACCTGAGTGAGAACCTGACAGGTCGCCCCTTCCTTCGTTTATTCCCAATCGAGTCTCCATCTGTTACGCGAGTAGATGGGTTGTTAAATAAGAGGCAGAAACCCTTTCGAGAATTGGACTGAGTTCGCAGTAAAACAAAAAATTATGGAAAAGTTCATTTGATCCTAGGCCCATGGATATAATGTGGTCTAATTGTAGTAAATGAATGATGACACCTTGATAAAGAAAATTACATGAATTACATATTTCACAAGCAGACCTGGAAGAGCTGCAATATGCATTTCTAGTGTATTATCTTATTTAATCTTTGCAATGCCTCATTTTCCTCTAAAATGGGTGAGATCACAATCTGCTTCGCTTTTTTTTTTTAGGTGCACAGTTTCAAAGGAATTTAGGCAGAGTAAACTGATTGCAAAGTGGAGTTTCTCATAAGCATATAGCAAAAGCTCTTGGAACGCTGATTAAAACATGGGTTTCTGGGAAAGAAAAAGAGTTTGAAGGGACTCCACATTTGATTCTTAGCAATGAAACGTCCACCCCCAGAATTTTGGGGTATGGCCCTGGTCACACACCCCCAGCAATTCTGACCCCAAGAGCAGAGCTTCTCCAAGCCAAGCACTCGACTACCCAGCCCAGTTGACCAAGTATCACTGAGAGTGATCCCTGGGCCTCCTGAACATTGCTTAAGAGACATCTCCACAAAACAGAGATTCCTGGACTCTAATGTGTACTTCCACCAAGAATTTCTGATTCAGTAGTCTGGGGGCCACTGAATTGCATGCCCCCCCTTCTGTTTCACTAATTGTGATTGTTGCAATCACTTGGGGCCAAATGGACCTGGTTGCAGTGCTCATATCCTGTGCTGTGGTGCTTGGCATATTGGTTGGTACCGTGGATAAAGCCTCCAGCCTCATGCCCCCAGGGCAGGCACCCTCCCGCTGATCCATCCCCTCAAATCTGCATTTTCCCCAAGTTGCCAGGTACTGCCAATGCTGCTGCCTCAGCAACATGCTTTGAGGGTCTCGCAGAAAGCTTAAAAGTATATTTACAGGGTTCGGAGAGAGAGAAGCAGTGGGTAGGGCATTAACCTTGAATGAGGCTGACCGAATTCAATCCACAGCATCCAGTGTGGTTCCCTGAGCATCACCAGGAGTAATTCCTGAGGGTAGATCCAGGAGTAACGCCTGGTTCTGTATCCAAAAAGCACAACCAAATAAAACCCCTGGCTTTGTAACAAAGTAACAAAACAACAACAACAAAAAACTTGATTTACTATAGAACAGTGGAGTCACCCAGGGCTTTTACTCTGGAGAAGTGATGTTCTGGGATAACTGAAAGCTGCAGCTATGAAAAGCTGGGACCATGGAAGCAGTTCCAGAAGGTCTAAATAGAGACAGTGACTGTGGATTGAAGCAACGTCGTCTGAGCGAGGGAAATCAGATGGTCTGGGCTCTCTGTGGAGGCAGCGAATCAAGAAACTTGGCGAGTATGCTGGCTAGAGCGGGCATCTGATGCTCACAGCACATTGCATCCTTCATCCTCCTCAGATTCACCCCTTCACCCTTCCCTGCCTAGACACGGAGGCCTTGGGGCTGAGCACCCCTGACATACAGTCAAGCCCAGCTGAATGACGCTCTGATTAACATGAGAGCACATAGACTGACCTGCACAGCCCAGGTGTGTGGTGAACAGCACTAAGTTGGTGCCTTCTGCGCCATTTGCACAACAACACAATCCCCGGTGAGGCCTTTCTTGGAAGAGATCCAGTTGTGAAGTGACCCGTGTCTGTCCAGGGTGGCCGAGAGTGGGGGAGGCTGCGTCAGATGGCTTCTTAATATCTGTCACCCAGACACTGAAGAATTGAAATAGGGTCATTAGATGAAAGGATTCCAGTCTGTAAACTTGTAGGAGCTGCACCTTGGGAGAGATCCCAGTGACAAATGCGCTGCCGGAAGTGTCCGTCCCAATGGTGTTGCACCAGGCCTCCTTTTCCTGAGTTGCTCAGCGACATCTCTTGCTGGCCTCCGAGGCCCTCCAGGCTTCCTCCCTCCAGCAGCTTCCCTGCTTCCCTATTAATCATGCCTTTGGGTCATGAGTGGGAAAGCTCTCCCAGAATTCCATGTGTTGTTCCATCTCCTGGAAAGCCAATCGGCTCTTCTGCATCCAGAGAATAAGAAAATGAATGTCGGAAGGTGATGGCCCAACAGGGAGTTTGGGGTAGATTGTAAACAACAAACACCATAAGTGATGTCAACATAGTGGAAAAGCTTCTGTCAGAAGTTCTGGAAAGAGGAGAAGAAAGAGAAATGGAAAGAGTGGCAGAGACAAATGACAGAGAAGTCACGGGACCACTAAAGAAATGGAAGGTCTGGGGTGGGAGAGTACCAGGTTAAGGCACTTGCCTGACATATGGCCGGCCCGGGTTAGATTCCAGTGCCACGTGGACACCCCCACAAGAACCCCCAGGCACAGAGCTGGAAGTAATCCCTGAGCACTGCCTGGTGTAGCCCTAATAAGCAAACAAAATAAATGAATATCTTCATACATTGTTAGAACTGTATTGTCAGTGAGGAACTTTGAGACCTTCAATATTTTTTGAGACATTTAGAAAAAAATAATTTAGAACAGAAAGGAAGGAAGGAAGGAGGGAGGGAAGGAGGGAGGGAAGGAGGGAAGGGGAGGGAGGGGAGAGAGGAAGGGAGGGAGGGAGGGAGGGATGGAGGGAGGGAGGAAGAAGGAAGGAAGAAGGAAGGAAGAAGGAAGGAAGGAAGGAAGGAAGGAAGGAAGGAAGGAAGGAAGGAAGGAAGGAAGGAAGGAAGGAGGGAGGGAGGGAGGGAAGGAAGGAAGGAAGGAAGGAAGGAAGGAAGGGAGGGAGGGAGGAGAGGGAGGGAGGGAGGGGAGGGTACTTCCTAAGCAGTCTTCCTGATGGGCCGGAAGAGCTGGTTCAGTCTCTTCTGGCTTTCGTTCTGGGTTTGGTTACAGGCTGGTGTTCATCTATCCCCAGGCGAACTCCTGTTTCTTGAGTTGGAGGAGGGCGGGCTGCCAATCAAAGCTAGGACACACCCTCCCTGGAACCAGCATCCATTCTCTTTCTCCTTTCCTCTTTCCTTCTTGCTCTTTTTCCCTTCCCTCTCCCTCCCACCTTCCCTCCTTCCTGTCTGTCCTCTTGCAAATAAGGGAAGAAAGACATGAGCAACTCCTGATTCAGGCTCCGTCTTCCTGATGACAGGTAACTTTCCCACATACAGATGAGTTCTTTTCTTATAACTGAGACCAGGGGGCTACATCGCTCCCAGGAGAAAAAACACTTATATGGACGTGTTTATGTTTGGGAATGATAATATTTGTCCATGTGAAAATATGTGTGATTCCTTTCTGCCACACCATATGGCATATTACTATTCATAATCCAAACAGGAGCAGCTGCTGTCTAATGCGAGAATGAGTTTTCTTCAAGTAAAAATAGGCTATTGGAAGCCTCACGTAGTTCCCAGTTTCCTGGATGATCCACCGGAATCTTACAGATGGGTCAGTTCTGGGCATCCATGATGTGCTCCGTGAGAGCTCAGACACTCATGCATTTGCTTCCCTGTCCACTTCTTCTCTTCCACCCTGACCCTTCCAGCTCACTACCTGTGCTCCTAGGGCCGTTCTACTTGCAGAACATGGACAGGTGTGAGCCAAACCTTTTGGCACCTGGAGGTCTCTGTTGGATTTTTGTTGAGTGATGAGAGCTGCAAAAGGGAGAAAAAAAATCCATGTTTGCCCCTGTGCTCCATGAGGCTCCCTGTGTGGCGCCGGCATCAGGTATTTGTGGTTAACCCGACTCCTGCAGGCATTGAAGCACTGAGTGATTCCCTCATAGGCTGGCAAAGCCCAGCCTGAGGTCGTGGAAACAGAGGGCAGCAGTTTCTCTGGGCCGTTTGAATGTGGTTGGCAGCAACTCTCAGAGCTGGAGAGATAGTACAGCGGGTCAGGTGTTGGCTTCATGCATTCGCCCTGGATTCAATCCCTGGCACCCTCTATGGAAACCCAGCATCCAATATGGTTGCTGCACTCATTTAAGGAGTGAGCCATCAATACAGAACCAGGAGTAAACCATGAGCACTGCTGTGGTGCAGAAACCAAAAAGAAAGAAACAAATCAGAAACTCAAGGTATCAGGTACAAACCCTGATTGTGGCAGAGGGTTTAGGAAATGCTGTAGTCCCCACAATCAACATTTCAGGCCAGAGAACTCAGTGTTCTCTGCTTATACACAGGAGACTGCCTTTGATCCCTGACTCTGCCTGACCCCCCAAGCATGGCCAGGAGCAAGCACAGAACCAGAAATTACCCCTCAGCATCTTTGGTATGACCCAAAACTAAAACAAAAGAAAATGATTCTTGGGGCCTGAGCGATAGCCCAGCGGTAGGGCGTTTGCCTTGCATGCGGCCGGCCTGTGCCGGCCGGGTTCGATCCCGGCATCCCATATGGTCCCCGAGCACTGCCAGGAGTAATTCCTGAGTGCAGAGCCAGGAGTAACCCCTGAGCATTGCCGGGTGTGACCCAAAAAGCAAAAAAAAAAAAAAAATGATTCTCATTTTCACTGAGTATTAGCTACAAGCAGTAGTGACTACTGTCTACTACAAGACTCTAGCATAGTCATATTGCCATGCTGTTTCCTCATAAAAGCTGGAGGTTTTAGAGAATTAATATATAGCTCATACAGAGAGAGAAACAGACAGACAGACAGACAGACAGACAGAAGGAAGAAAAGTGCCGCCATAGAGTGCCACCAGCACCAAAGCCGCCATAGAGGTTGAGGGGCTTGGTGCTGGTGGGTGGGAGGGAAACTTAGAACATCGGGGTTGGGAAATGTGCACTGGTGGAGAGATGGGTGCTGGACCACTGTATGACTGAAAGCGCAAACATAAACAGCTTTGTAATAGTCTGTGTCACAGTGATTCAGTAAAAGAAAAATTTTTTAAAGTATTTTTATGATACCACTGTGAGATATACAATGACAAAGATATACAATTAAAAAGTTCATATTTGGGTTTTGGTCATACAGTGTTCCAGCACCCGTCCCTCCACTAGTGCCCATCTCCCACCACCAACGTCCCCGGTTCCCTCCCCCTCCCCAGCCCGCCTCCATGGCAGGTTCTTTATTTCTTTCCCTTTTACTCAAAAAAAAAAATTTTAATTAAAAAAAATTATGCTATGTTGATTCTGTGCATCCAATGGGAAATATTCATGCTTTTTGGCCACACACACACATTCACACAAGAAGTCTGATCAAATTCCACCGGCCTGAATGAGTATGACAGACCATTGTTTCCGTTTCCATTTCTCTCGCATCTGTGTGATGGATCTTAACTCTCAGGGAGTTTTCATTGAAACTTTTGTCGAGGCACTGTCAGGGGGTGGACTCACAGGCATTGCTGAGAGGGGGGGAGCTGGTCCCTGTCCCCTCCTCCCAAACGGACATCACTGATCTCCACATCTACCCACAGCCATCCATCTTTCTCAGGTGTCTATTTGTCTGTCTTCTAAGTACCTGCTGCTTTTATCACAAGTTATAATAGGGTGATTCATCAATGTCATTCTCCTTGGTCAGCCCCAAGCAAGCAGCTACCAGATATTAGAGACTTGCTCTGCAGCCCTGACCTTCCACCGCCATGCTCCGGCTTAGATGGCATTTACCATTCTTCACCCAAACTTGTCAAGAGGTCTGGGAGGCAACCTTCACTTTTCCAGCCTGTGCCTTCAGGGGGCATTAGGTGATTGTTTCATAAACTGCGTCTTTCCAAAATGAGATATATGGCAGCCTTCCCAAATTACATTATTTTCTAAGCTCTGTGTCTGTCTGTCTGTCTGTCTGTGACCAAAGCCCCAGCAAGGCAAGTGCTTTATCTCTGGGCTACATTTCCGGTGCCACTGATAGTACAGCAGGGAGGGTGTTTGCCTTGCATACACCTGACCCAGGGTCAGTCACCAGCATCACATATAGTCCTCTGAAGACTGCTGGGAGTAATCCCTGAGGGGTTAGTCCACTAGGAGTAACCCCTGAGCATTGCCGGGTGTAATGCACAAAAAAGCAAAATAAATGAGTAAATAAATAAAAGCTCAGTTTACAGCAATTAGATAGATAGATAGATAGATAGATAGATAGATAGATAGATAGATAGATAGATAGATAGATAGATAGATAGATAGATAGATAGATAGATAGATAGATAGATAGACTGACAGACAGACAGATAGCTAGGTAGGTAGGTAGGTAGGTAGATAGGTAGATATAGAAAGATATATAATATTTATACATATATATATAAAACAACCACCTGACTCAGGTCAAGAGAGTGATTGTTTCTGTCCCTATGATGTGATTTTTTTTTTTTTTTTTTTGCTTTTTTGGGTCACACCGGCAATGCTCAGGGGTTTCTCCTGGCTCTGCACTCAGGAATTACTCCTGGCGGTGCTCAGGCGACCATATGGGATGCCGGGGATCGAACCCAGGCCGGCACAGGCCGGCTGCGTGCAAGGCAAACGCCCTACCCGCTGGGCTATCGCTCTGGCCCCTATGGTATGATTTAATTTCTGTAGTTTCTCCTTGATAGATGAGCCTGAAGTTTCACTATCAACCACTGTGCCTTTTCCATCTCCACTGTCATCGTTCAAATAGAGGCTGCTGCTATGTGGGTGCCTGGTGGAGCTGAGCTGAACCCTGGGCACCCTGTCCACTGACCTACACTATTAGCCCTACATGCAAGGCTGTTGGGTATGCGTGGAGTGATGCCATTTCTTTTGTTTGTGTGTTGTTTTGTTTGACTCCATCCCCTGAAATATCTGGGGCTATTCCTAGTTCTTTGTTTGGAGTTGCTCCTGGCAGTAGTCAGAGGACCACGTGGTACTGGTGATCAAGCCCGGACCTCCATGTGTAAAGCACATGCTCCACCATTGGCAATCTCAGATGCTACCGTTTCTTTCTGGTTTATGTTGTCTCCTGTATATTAATAAACCTAGCTTACCCACCCCTTTCCCCCTTGGTTGTGCTGCTCAGCATGCTCTATCTTCTATAGCCGTGGCGTGGGGTGATATCAAAGTGTCCTCAGTCAGGAACTCATGGTACTTTCCCCTTCATGGATGTCTTCCTACATTTAAAAAAAAAAAATCATTAACTAGGGTACAGTTATATTGGTATTATGCAACAGGTATATTGAAGAAATTTTTATTTGAAATATATTTTTCTCTTCAACCTTTTGTTTCATTCAAAGAAGGAATATATTTCCATGGCCTTAGGGGCTGTGCCTAGCCCCCTGGTGAATAAGTTGGCCCCACTTAGAAATGGAGCTTCATGGAACACTCTTTGTTCTCAGATGAGAGTTCTTAAGTGCAGTTCTTTGCTAACTACATTTAGACATTTTACTTCGTCATTCTCCAGTTTTCACCTACTATTTGTCTTTAATTTTGGTCCTTGAATATTTAGTAACTTTACTTTTTGTTTATTTTAATGTTTTTGTAGTGCCAGAGATCAAACCCAACGAGGCAAGTGCTATACCACGCGACACATTCCAATCTTAAGAACTTTATTTTGCTTTTTGGGTCACACCCAGCTGTGCTCAGGGGTTACTCCTGGCTCTGCACTCAAGAATTACTATGGTGCTTAGGGGTGACAATGTGGGATGCTGGGGATTGAACCAGAGTTGGCCATGTACAAGGCAAAAGCCCTAATTATTGTTCTATTGCTCTGGTCCCAATAACTGTACTTTTAAAAATGATTGTATCAGTGTGTCAATAATTGTAGAAAGTGCTAATACCAACCAGAACTGAGCATTAAATACAGGCAAAAAGATATACATGACATCATTTTAATGTATGTATTGTAATCCACAATGTGGAAGGGAAGGAAAAGAGAAAGAGATAGCGAGAAAGAGAAAGAAATAAAGAACCTGCATAGAGGTAGGCTGGGGAGGGGGAGGGGGAGGGAACCGGGGACATTGGTGGTGGGAAATGGGCACTGGTGGAGGGATGGGTTTTGAAACACTGTATAACCAAAACCCAAATATGAACATCTTATGAACATCTTTGTAATTGTGTATCTCATGGTGGTATAATAAAATATTTTAAAAAATAAAAATAAATAAAAATGATTGTATGCCTCTAACATAAAGCCAGAGTGGCTTTGACCAGGGAGACAGCTCAAGGGACTGAACGCTTGGGCTAGAGATAAGACAGCAGGGAGGGGGCCAGAGCGATAGCCCAGCG
Source organism: Cryptotis parvus (assembly GCA_021461705.1). Taxonomy (NCBI): domain Eukaryota; kingdom Metazoa; phylum Chordata; class Mammalia; order Eulipotyphla; family Soricidae; genus Cryptotis; species Cryptotis parvus. The sequence continues at coordinate 126,731 of JAJIBD010003897.1, read as the reverse complement.
GGTAGGGCGTTTGCCTTGCACGCGGCCGGCCTGTGCTGGCCTGGGTTCGATCCCCGGCATCCCATATGGTCCCCCGAGCACCGCCAGGAGTAATTCCTGAGTGCAGAGCCAGGAGAAACCCCTGAGCATTGCTGGGTGTGACCCAAAAAGCAAAAAAAAAAAAAAAAAGACAGCAGGGAGGACATTTACTTGCCTTGCATGTGGCTGATCTGGGTTTGGTCTCAGGCATCCCATAAGGTCTCCCTGAACACCATCAGGAATTATTCCTGAGTTTAGAGCCAGGAATAACTCCTGAGCATCACTGGTATGACCCCCCAAATTAAAAACAACCCCAAAGAGTTTGAGCATATGCTTAGCATGCGTAGCCCAGGGTTTGATCCCCACCACCACATGATCCAGCAATCACTGAGCATCGTGCTAGGACCAATCTCTGAGCATAACCAAGTTAGGCCCCCAAACAAGCTGACAACAGCAAACCAGCACTGGGGCCAGAGAGACATTAAAGCATTTAAGGCTCATGACTGCATGTGACTGATCTTGGTTCCCTCCATCCTCAGCACTGCATATGGTCTCCTGAGCATTATCTGGAATAATCCCTGAGCACAGAGCCAGGAGTAAGTCCTGAGCAACAGCCGGTGTGGCCCCAAAACAAAACTAAACCATCATAGCTTATTGTGTGTATGTTTGTTTGCTTGTTTTTTGTTTTTTTTTGTTTGTTTGTTTCTGTTTTTTGCTTTTTGGGTCACACCCAGTGATGCTCAGGGGTTTCTCCTGGCTCTGCACTCAGGAATTACTCTGGCAGTGCTCGGGGGACCATATGGGATGCCGGGATCGAACCCAGGCCAGCACGGGCCAGTCGCGTGCAAGGCAAATGCCCTACCCACTGGGCTATCGCTCCAGCCCCATGTTTGCTTGTTTTAATACAGAAAGGTTCATATTTATTCAACACTGTTGTAAACACATTACCTTTACTGTAATACTTTTTTTAAAAGAAAGGTTGACATTTAATCAAAGTCACAGAAGTGATGGTGCATGTTGGGGGAACCATACAGACATTTGGGGAAAAGTGTCAAAATTTGAGAAAAACGATAATGTTGGTGAGGTTGCAAAGAGGGCAGCGTGTTTGCCTCACACATATCTAACCCGACTTTGTTTTTTTTTATTTTTTTAAAAATTTTTATTATACCACCGTGAGACATCCAATTACAAAGGTGTTCATAATTGGTTCTTGGTAGTACAGTATTCCAGCACCCATCCCTCCACCAGTGCTCCATTTCCACCACCAATGTACCCCACCCCCTTCCCCCTCCCCAGGCTGCCTCAATAGCAGGTACCCCAGTTTCCTCTCTTTCTCTCTCTGTCTCTCTCTCTGCCTCTGCATCTCTCTCCCTCTTCTTTTACACATTATGGCTAGCCCTGCAGATATTTAGAGTTTATCACTTAAGTCTCTTTGTGTAGATTCAATGGTGAGTTTTAATCTGCCATTACCATTTCCCACATTTAGTAAGACACTGGTATCTATTTATATCCTATTAATGAATGCAGTCATTCTATATCTGTCCTTTTCCTTCTGACTAATTTCACTCAGCATGATAGTCTCCATGTCCATCCATTTGCAGGTAAATTTCATAATTTCATCTTTTCTGACAGCCGCATAGTATTCCATAGTGTAGATGAACCACAGTTTCTTTAGCCAGTCCTCTGTTCTCGGCATTTAGGTTGTTTCCAGATCCTAGCTATAGTGAATAGCGCAGAGATTAATAAAGAAGTACAGATAGTGTTTCTGCTATGTGTTTTTCGGTCTCCGGGTATATTCCAAGGAGTGCTATTTCTGGATCAAATGGGAGCTCAATATCTAGTTTTTGGAGGAATGCCATATTTTTTCTCCAAAAGGGCTTCTAACCCAACTTTGATCCCTGGCACACCATATGGTAATAGCTTGTTGCTTGAACCATGTATTAGTGTCTACAAATGCATGCCTGACACCCTAAGTCTCCTGTGAGATGCCTTGGGAGGTTGGAGCAGTAAGGTTTTAACACCCATATGAGGAAAAGCAGAACCTACTTCTCGTTCTGCTCTCTGCACAAAGAGGTACTAGTGAAAAGCCAGCCCTGCAAGCCAGAAAACAGACTCCTCCCAGACTGATTCTGTCCACACCTTGACCTTGGACATGTCCAATCAATAGCTCTTGTGTGAACCACCTGATTCCTGATAACTCAGTATAGCATCCATCTCCCATACTAACCATTAAATAGAAAATGTACATGAATCTAAGTCAGCAAATGTATTTCTCAGAAACATTTCCCATTTCCTTTTATTCTAGTGCTCCTTGACCCAGAACCTCTTGTCCTCTGCACAAGCTCGATAATGATCACATCAGACAAGTTTTGGGTTTATTCACTGTCTACCCATTGACACCCAAACAGGACGCTCCTCCCAAACAAAGGGACCAGTCAGTCCTCCCAAAGATGAACCTTAACAAGCAAAAGGAATATCCACCGGACAGACCAAATCTCCTAGGTCAATGATATGGATGAAAAATGCAAACTCTGATTTACAGTTTCTCCCCCAGAGCAGTGCTGAAGGAATAAATTGCATTGCATTCCAATTGCTGGTTGAGGTATCTGTTTATTTACTCTATGTTTTAAGTTTCTTGACTTAACCCAGTGTTATTTTCTATTGATGTTCTGTAAGATTGTTTAATAGTAGTAATGTTGATATTATTTAATAACACTCTTTTAATATTACTGATCACTTGTATCACTTGTCTTCCCATTGTTCATAAATTTGCTCAAGAGGGCACCAGTAATGTCTCCATTCATTGGGAATGAGGTCCATTATTGTTACTGCTTTTGGCATATCGAATATACCACGGGTAGCTTGCCAGGCTCTGCCATGGCTCTGGGTTCAAATATTACTGATACTAATATTTATTCTTTCTATTATTAAATAATATTAACACTAATATTATGAATACTGGATAATATCCAGTATAATATTGTGCATAATATTATGCACAGTGGATAATGTAGGAAAGTATTGTGTCTATTCTTCCTTGTCCAGCCCCCTCCTAACACAGGTAACAAAGGAGCAGAGCTTTTAAACCTTGGTCTTGTGACTGAAAACTCACACTTTTTATTGAAGTCCGATGCCAACGCTTTGCCACTCTTGGCTACTGGCTAGTGCATTTGACAATGCGGCATTAGTGACAGAACCCCTTGACTTCTAGATCTCCTTCCCAGAACTGATGCATTCTCAGACATCCTCTCTGTGATAATGACCTGCACACAGCAAATTCATTCGAGATAGGTGGGACTTGGTTGGCAGAAGCAGCTTTCACGCTAGTGTGGAAGAGGAAGGTGGAATAGGGAGGAGGGCAACATGGACTCTGAACCCCATTTGCTGCTGGGAGTCAGGCAGGTGGCTTAGGAGGGGAAAGGGAGAGACCAAGAAATCAAAGATTCAATTTCAAGCCAGAAGTAGAGTACAGGGGTTCAGGCACTTGCCTTGCATGTGGAAGACTCCTGTCATACCCCAGTATCACATACGGTACCCTCAGCACACCCAGCAGTGATCCCTAAGCTCAGAGCCAGGAGTAAATTCTAAGTTAAGCCAGATGTGGACCACCCAAAAATAAATAAACAAAAATTATTAGATCTTCTCTCATTAGCCATGGAAATCATAATTACTGGTATAATCAGTGGATTGGCAACTTTTGCCTCTAATTTGATTTAAAATTTCTTTCCTTCAAAAACAACAATGAGATATCACCTCACACCACAGAGAATGGCCCATATCCAAAGGGTAAAAGCAACAAGTGCTGGCGTGGATGTGGGGAAAAGGGAACTCTCATACACTGTTGGTGGGAATGTCGACTTGTACAACCTTTCTGGAAAACAATATGGACATTCCTCCAAAGACTAGAAATTGAGCTCCCCTTTGACCCAGCCATACCACTCTTGGGAATATACCCTGGAAAGCCAAAAACACACAGCGGAAACAAAATCCGCACTTTTATTTTCATAGCAGCACTATTCACAATAGCCAGAACCTGGAAACAACCAGTATGCCCGAGAACTGATGACTGGCTAAAGAAACTATGGTACATCTACACAATGGAATACTATGCAGCTGTCAGAAAAAATGAAGTTATGAAATTTTCCTATAAATGGATGGATATGGAAAGAATCATGTTGAGTGAAATTAGTCAGAAGGAAAGAGAGAGACATAGAATGACTGCATTTATTTGCATGACATAAATATACTAGGTGATCTTACCGAAAGTGGAAATTACCACAAGCGTGTGGGAGTCAGAGGTTAGTTTAGATAGAGAAGGGAACATGTGTGAATAAATGTCTAAAGTTCTGATGCTAACATAGAACTGAGCATTAAATACAGACAAAAAAAAATGCAAATGATGGCTTCTAAGTGTATGCAGTGCAACCCACAATGTGTGGGAGAAGGAGGAGAGAGAGAGGGAGAGGGAGAGGAGATAAAGAACCTGCCATTTAGGCAGTATGTGGAGGGGGAGGGAATTGGGGGACATGGGTGGTGGCTGGGGGGCACTGGTGGAGGGCGGGTGCTGGAACACTGTGTGACCGAAACCCCCAAAGTGAACAGCATTGTAATTGTATATCTCACGGTGGTATAATAAAATGTTAAAAAAAAAATAATCAGTATAAAAAAATAAAATAAAAAAAAATAAATAAAATTTCTTTCCTCCAGAAAATCAACAAGCCACAGCCTTAGCTCTTTGTTGTCTTGTGGGTTAGAGAAATTATCTTCCCTGATAGCTTGTTATTTTAATTCTGCACCAACACTGTGTATGAATCACTCCCCTAACTTCACCCATTTGTTCCTTATTTGCTATAGGTGTAAGACTGGCCAGTGGTGCTCCTCCACTAGAATTAATGACTGAACACCATGAAGGATAAAAAATAAATCTGATATAGCAGATCATAAATAATAGTAATACGATGTGGCTGTTTGCTATAATGCCCTTAATTACAAGTATAAAATATAGTTTCATTTGCATCTTTAAAAGGAGCCCTTTTTCTGCTGAGCTTGGCGTATTGAGCACTTCTCTAATAGGAATAACACTATATCCATTTAGAAAAGATGCAAATAATAGCAGCCTTTGCCCTAAGCAGAAGCCCTTTGGGGAGGCTGTCGCCACTAATGTGTGTATTGATATACTTGCATATTCCCCATTAATACTAATAGGACCAAATGCGATTGCATAAATCACCTGAATTTTGATGCAGTGTGAATCTGATGCTGGAAGATTTGAGATGAACTCACAAAGTACATTTGTCTGGGAGCTATTTCTTAATATGCCTTCATCTCATAGCAGAACTCCTCACCTGTGACTAAAATATTAATCAAAGGCTGTTCCTGCTGGCCCTCCTGTTGTCGTCAGGAGAAGCTCTTCCATGTGATGAGCTACTGACACCCAAGTCAAACGTAAGGTTGTGTGAGAGGTGTGAAAAGAGACGAGACAGAGGAGACTGAACGGGACTCGGTGAGGCCCTGGGTTCAATTCATGGCATGAGAGAGAGAGAGGGAGAGAGAGAGAAGAGAGAAAGAAAGGGAGAGGAGTCAGGAGAGGGAGAGGGAAGTCTAGAGAAGGACAAAGAGAGACAGACTAAGAGGAAGAGAGGGGGGGAGGCAGAGAGGTAGAGGAGAGGGAAGGAGGAAGGGAAGGAAAAGGGAGATGAAAGAGAAGGAAAGGAGAGGGAAAGGGAAAGGAAAGGAAAGGGGAAGGGAAGGAAAGGGAGGAAAGAAGAAAAAAGTCGGGTTAAAAGGAGAGACACTGTACAGAAAAATACCAATTAAGAAACTTCTTTTCTGTCTTTTTCTTTGTTTCTTTCTTTCTTTTCTTTCTTTCTTTCTTTCTTTCTTTCTTTCTTTCTTTCTTTCTTTCTTTCTTTCTTTCTTTCTTTCTTTCTTTCTTTCTTTTCTTTCTTTCTTTCTTTCTTTCTTTCTTCTTTTTCTTTCCTTCTTTCTTTCTTCCTTCCTTCTTTTTTCTCTTCCTTCCTTTCGGTCTTTCTTCCTTTCTGTCTGTCTTTCTTTTTTGTTTTTTTGCTTGTTTTTGTTTTGGGGGGCCACATCTGGTAGCACTCAGGGATTTACTCCTGGTCATACACTCAGGGATCACTCCTGGAGGGGCTCATGGGAACTTATGGGGGTGCAGGGAGTGAACCCAGATTGGCCACATGCAAGGCAAGCGCCCTACCCACTGTACAGGAGAGATGCCTTTTCTCTGGTATGGAAAGATAGTACAGAGGGATAAGGTGTTTGCCTTGCACCTGCCACCCCAGCTTCAACCCCCAGCAATGCTTAAGGTTCCTCAGAGCCCCACCAGGAGTGATCCAGGTTCAAAAGAGCCAGGAATAAGCCCTGAGCACTACTGAGTGTGGCCCCAAGATAACAACCAACAAAGAAAGACCTTTCCTTTTTATGCAGGATCTGCCGAGTGTCATGTTCTGGGCGGTAGAAAAGCCAGAGAGGACAGAAGCTGAGTATGAGTCTCCTGTCTTTACTCTCTGCAATGCCTTCGCTCACCCAGGCCTTCGGTATTACACATCTTACCTCTCTGCCTGGAGCCTGCAGATCGTCATTGATCCATGGTGTCTGCGTGCTGTCAGGAGAAGCACATTCAACCCCCATGGGGAAGAGTTTCCGCCACATGCTTGCTCCCTCTCTTGCCCAGCACCCACCCCTTTATTTTGCCCATCTCTTTGCCTTCTGATTTGAATTCTCTCAGAGTAATTGCTTGGTGGAGACTGTCTTTCACATTACTTTACTATAGATCAAATAAAAATGATGGGGGGCTACTCTAGTAATAAAAGAAATATATATAGGAGCTGGGAGATGTGTCTTTGAGGAAAAGCAAGCACACCCTTGAATGTATGAGGTTCTTGAGTTTAAGTCCTAGAATGCAGAAAGGAAGAGGAGAACAAGAAATATATATGTACATATTATATATGTATATATTATATATATATGTATATGTATATTTATAAAATATACACATATTTTATAAATATACACATATTTTATAAATATACACATATTTTATAAATATATAAAATAACAAATTTAATAATTTGTTAAATGATTCTTAAATTTATTTCTGATTCTTTGTTCCTTAAATTTGTTTCTGATTCTTTTTTATGGGGGGTTCACACCTGTCAACACTCAGGGGTTACTCCTGGCTCTTTGCTCGGGAATTACTCATGATGGTGCTCAGGGGACTATATGGGATGCCCAGGATGGAACCTGGGTCGGCCACGTGCAAAGCAAATGCCCTACCCGCTGTGCTATCGCTCTGGCCCCTTGTTTCTGATTCTTAAACTTGTTTCTAATTCCTAGATTTCTTTCTTAAATTTGTTTATGATTCTTAAATGTGTTCCCCTATCCCAACTTAAGAATCAGGGTCCAGGGAGTGTACTTAAACAACTGGAGCATATATCTAGCATGCATAAGACCCTGAGTTCGATCCCTGGCATGTCCTGGCTTCCTAGCGATGCCATGTGTAGTCCTGGTGGCCCCTGTTGCTACAGGGGGACTCCTTCAGCCCCGAAAATAAGTATCAGATGAAAAAGAAAATGTAGCTGTGAGTTAACATAGTCCTGGTACCATGCTGGACCACATAACTTTGGCGTTATGTTGAGTACCGTCCCCACAAGGCATCTGCAAAGACTCACAGTTGGCAAAGCCCTGGGTGACTCCATGTGTGTTCCCACAGGGCATGGCCAACATTGTGAGGACTCCTGTTTCTGATAAAGAAGCTAAGAGTGGATGAAAATGCTGTAGAAACAGTGTCTCCAATTTTTCTCCACACTAGTTGGAAATCATTGAACTTCCTCACTCTAATCTGAATTGCAGGTGTAATGAAACCCATCTCTGCATGAATCAGCATTTCAATCCAAGGGGACTGGCTCCCCCCTGACTCTGGGAAGCCCTTGAGGAATATTGGGGTCAACAGAACATTTCAGAATGAGTCTGTCTGCTCATTATCATGGCTTGAGCCTCAGGGAAAGCTGGCATAAAATTCTCCTTTAATTAATGATAGCTGAGGAGTAGTGGGAAATGGATTGACTTGCCCTTTCTCTTCAAAGCTGACCAAATTGAGGCTCAGAGTAACCCCTGAACATTGCTGGGTTTTTCCCAAAAAATAAAAAAAAAAGAAAAGAAAAGAACATCAGAACATCCTCGGTGATCAGAAGGGCTCTTTATCAGCTAGTGTCCAACTCATACTCCATCACATCAGAAGGAAGCACAATTAGATGGACCGTGACTCTAACTCGAGACCTCTGACCCTCATGGGCTCATCAGATTGTGGATATGAGATTTAGTAGAAATTAGAAGTACACTTCCCACTGCAATAAAAAAAAATTTCATTCACTCATTTACTCAATAGTTTCATGCAGTTTCTTAAACTGTTCCAACTGTGTTCCCTTCTGATCTTTCATTCTTGTACCCACTACCACTGTTTTACTAGACTCATGCCATAGATCCCCACTTAGGTAATTTTTACCTGTGTCCCCTTAAAGTATCCTAGGTGCCCCACAGCATCATATGACCTCTAGTTTAGTGCATGCCTGCTCTGGGCCAGGGCCTGTGCTAGGGATGAAGACAAAGAGAAAATAATGTCCTTCAGGACAATCCTAGTTGGGTAATGGGAAAGGGGCTGAATATTATGGACATTGCATAGTTTCTCTCTCATAGTCCTAAGTATAACTCTCATCTGTAGGGAATAACACCCCCTATTTCTTAACCATTTTATAGTTGAGCCCCTGAGAATGTAAAGTAAGTTACTGGAGGTCAGACAGAAAGAAGCTGGATTAAAAATCCAGAGCTGAAGACATAGTACAGGGGTTAAGGAACTTGCCTGGACTCAGCCTGCCCTGGTCCCCTAATCACCTCCAGGAGTTGTCCCTGAGCATAGAGCCAGGAATCAGCCCTGAGCACCACTAGGTGTGACCCCTCAAACAAAAACAAAACACACAAAATATTAGAAATCCACAGCCCTCTACCCCTAGCCCCCATCCATATGTCAGTGCCCACCGACTGTACCATGTGAAACAGTACCAACTCCATGCCCAGATGGTGTCATGCCCTCAACAGCTACCACCATGACACTGAAAGCATTGCTTCCAGTCTTCACAGTGATGTGGGAACCCACATGCCTTCCCTAGCAGTACTGTAGAACAGGGAAGTCTAAGAGGGAGGGTGGCCCGCAGGACTTGCTGTACCATTCATTCAGCAGTGGGGCATACCTGAACCAGCTCTCGGGCATACCTGAATGAGACAGAGGAATGTCTGTAGGCTCCAGGGGCAGAAGGTTCCACTGACCCATGAACCAACCCACGTCACCCAGGAGTTGGTCTGATGGCTCCTGGAGAGTATATGAGGCCGGGCTTGGAATTGAGGAGTTCTGATGAACTCTCTCTCAAGAGAGATTGGCCAGGCCCAGTGGGGGAAGCCAGGAGAAGAGACACATCCTCTTCATTCCCTGCCAATGGAGCAAGTGTGAAGGTAGGAACAATGCAGTGGGTAGTAGGTTTGGCTACAGGGCCAACTCTGATGCCGGGAACATAAATATAGAGATGATCCAGGGCTGGTAAGTCAGCAGTGACATCAGAGTTAGGCCTTGGAGAATGGGACATAGAGAGGATTTAACCAAGGGTTGTTGAGAGAAGACAGGTCAGCAGAATTGTTCTCTGGCCATCTATAAATCCAAGGTGACACCTGTCAGAGGCCACTCTGGTTCTGAGTAGCTGTAGACTGTCTGGGCTCCCGAAATATTGCTCATTATGGGAGAGGTTACAGTCCTGCTCTTGATGTATCTGGAGATTTGACTATGGATGATGCTGGTAGCATTAGGGAATATAGAGGATGAGAACGTATAGTATTGCAAAACTGTGAGAGCCAGAACTCCAGAGGACATTTCTCCCCAAGGGCTCCAGGGAGGTGGCTGTAGGCCATGCAGACACCTACTTCCAGATGAACTCATTCAATCATCCTCAAAGTCTAGACAGGGATGTAGACTACTCCCCATCTCAGAGATGGAAAAGTCTAGAAGAGTGACTTTTCAGCCTAGGTCCTGCAACTGGTAGAAAGTATCAGAATGGGGGGCTGAATGTCACACATCGCCAGCTAGTCCCTGTGCCTGCACCTGAACTTAGGGGACCATGGAGAAGCCAACAGGGTACTGCCGGCTTCTCTGCTCAAACCTTCTCCCGACCCCAACACCTCTCACACTTGTTTGGTCTTTTAGTAAAAAGAAGCAGCAGCTGGGCTAGTGTCCTGTCCATAGAAATTTCAGTTAGGGTGAACTAGGTTTCCTATTAAACTTGAATGTCTTTCAGCCACCTTCAAGGACCTCTCAAATTATAGTCTACTGAATCTTGGAAGGGGGTGGGGTGATTATCACATTCCTGGAAGACTCTGATGAGAGCAAGGGACCTCTCCACAGAGTATCACACACATAATTTCACAGAATAAATTCTTCATCCAATATCCAAATTCAGGGATGTCTCCTGTGAGGCCCCAGATTAAGGATCCGTGTTCATGGAGTCTAGGGAACAAATGAATATTTCATGAGACACTTAACAGCAAATTCAACTTTAAAAAAGAGAGGACTGAGTGTGGGTTTGGGGCTGGAGAGATAGCACAATGGGTAGGACCTTTCCTTGCACACAACCAAACAGGGTTTAATTCCCAGCATCCCATATGGTCCCTTAAGCACTGCCAGGAGTAATTCCCAAGTGCAGAGCCAAGAGTAACCCCTGAGCATCACAAGCTAAGGGCCAAAAACAAAGCAAAGAAGGAAGAAAAGAGGAGGGGGATTGGGGCTAGAGTGATAGTACAGAGAGTACAGCACTTTTATGCCTGGGCGATCCTAACTCACATTCCCAGTCCTGAAAATGGTTCCCTAAGCACTGCCCCTGAGCTTAGAGCCAGAACTAGCCCACGGCATATCTGGGTATTGCCCAAATACTCTCCCTATCCCCCAAAAAGGAGAAGAATATTTCTATTGTAATTTAATCTAGATGTGATTTCCATAGAAGCCTGGGCTTTCCTGGAAAAGGGAGTGTGAGTATGTGTGTGCGTGTGTGTGTATGTGTGTGTGTGTGTATGTGTGGTGTTAAAGAATTAGGAGAAAACCTGGGCAGGGGGAACCTCTCTGGCTTCTCCAGCCTGTCGCTACTCTATCCTTCCTGACAATCAAGGGCCCACCCAGAAATCAAATATCGCGTTGGAGGTCGTGTTGAGCTCCAGGATCTTGTTGTTTTCTTCCCTCTGAATGTGCTCTGAGACTTCAAATGTTCTCCTCGGCAGATTCCTTTTCATCATCTGCAACCCTAAAACTTGCAAACTGCTGTCAAGGCCCCTCCATAAAGCATCTCCAGCTGGCATTGGAACTGCACAGTTTATTCCCCCCCTTGCTCTTTTGATTTACTAAGGTTCTAAGCCATTATTTTCTAAAGCTAAATGTTTCCCAGTCTTTTATGTCTCTGATTTGATCGCTATGATAACCTGCTCCCCAGAGTACAAAACCAGAGCTGATGAATAGAAGTCGGGTCATCATTAGCCAGTACAGCAAACAGCTCCACGGAAATTCAGAAAGTTGATAATGGCAGATTTTGTTTTTACATCATTACCTTCCTGACAGTTCTGTCACCCACACCAAGTGGTGTGCAGTTTGGCTGCCGTTCTCGGACGCGAGTATCCATTGTTCATGACACTGGATGAGCCTTACTTCTTTTGGTGCAATCAGTCATTGGTTGAAGCTGATGGTGCATGGATATGGATATGAAGCTTCTTAAAATAAGCATGTTGAGATAAGGCAACTGCCTCTCTGCCGCTCATGTTCTTCACACTAATAAATGAGATTCATCAGTAAGTGCAGTTAAGCAAAAATTTGGTTAAGTTCTTGGACACTGAAAGAAATCCAGGCTGGGATGGATCTTGGATCCATCAGCTAGACAGAACCATTGCTAGATGACTGTAGACTCTTTCCTTCCTCTCTGTGCTTTGTTCTCTCGTACAATGAGGTGAAAACTTATATCACCTCCATAGTTCTGTTTTCAGAACTGAGATGGTGCCGGAAAGCCCTTAGCACAATCAACTATTATATAACATTCATATATAAATTATTCAGCTATTTTATATATGCATTGTATAGTAAATATATATATGTAATAAAAATTATATATCAACTCTTGGATAGTGATGATTCTCCAACTCTCTTCTTCCACCAGAAACCCCTCCAGAATTATTTGGGTTTAAATGTACTTAAGTTCCAAGATGTACCAAGATGCTCACGACATAGCCTCCCAGTTCTGATATAGTGAGAATTCTTGCACAGATGCAGGAGAAGGGTGGATTGTCATCAAGGAGAGTGTTAGTGCCTGAATCAAGACGTCTTTTTGCGCAGCATACGTGAGCCTGAGAGAGACACATGAGTTTCTGCTGAACTGAGCCGAGGGCAGCAAACAGAGAAGGTCTTTTCCTGCTGCCTTGCATCTGGGCATCTGGTCCACCTGTGTGCTGAGGGTCATTGCCCAAACATTCCAGAGAGGGAGGCGGGTCTCTCTGAGATCCACCTCATCCCAAGAGCCAGATATCCCAGGTTCATCGGTCATCAGTGTGGGGGGCCACCAGTCACCTGTCTGCAGTGGGCTGGAGGCCCAGTGAACACTGGGACAGGTTTTCTGGAAAAGTCTGTTGGCCTTTCTGTATTTTGTTCGATTAACCTTGAGGAACTTTTTGCACCTGAAACTACCTGTTTTGTTCCAATGAAACCCAAGACCCGAGAGACAGTAAAGTGGGGAAGGCACTTTTGCGTTGCACATGGCTGAGCCAGCTTCTAGCCTGGCATTAAATATGCTCACCTGAGTCCTGCCAGGACTGTTTCCGAGAGCAGAGCCAGGAGTAAGCCCTGGCCAGAAAACTGAGGACATTGTCCAAGGTCACATAGCTAGAAGAGATCAAATGGTCCTAAGGTAAAAGCATTTTCCTCCAGCCCCTATCTATATTCTGCGTCTATGTACTCCTGGAAATAGTTTGGGCAGGTACAAAATGCTAAGATGAGAGTCCAGTGCTGGTTTGGTGGTAGAGCACCTGCGGGCAAGCAGGACGCCATGAGTCTGAACCCTGGCACCATCTCACATCCACATGCCAAGTGTGATCACAGCAGGACAGCTGTTTGACAGCCAAAGCAATCTTTTCCCTTTTCTTTTGGTTTTTGGTGCTTAAGGATCACTCATGGCAGTGTATGTGGCGCTCGGGAACCGTATCTGGTGCTGGGAATTGAGTCCCGATCAGCCACATGCAAAGCAAAGGCTTATTCACCATATTTATCTCTCCAACCTTTAAGTCGATTTTTTGATTTTCTCCCACTTCCGGTCCCCCACATTCTCTGGTGCTGAGGATTGAATTCAAGTGAATTCAGTAGCTCTTAACATGCAAGGCAATTGCTCTTCCACTAAACAACAAACAGACATACACACACACACACACACACACACACACACACACACACACACACACACCTTGCCCAAGACTGCTATTTGGGATCCCTGGTGTGGCAACAAAGTGTTCACAAACACCACAACTAAAGTGATGAAGAAAGGAGGCATATAGATTTAAAAGATCGGAAAGTTAGCTCTGGGTTCAGTCTCCAGATCTGACCGGTTCCCCAAGCACTACCATCAGTGACCCTCAAGCACAGAACTGGGAGTTATCCCTAAACCAAACACCATGGGTTGTAACCCAAGAACTAAGAAAAAGGAAGGGGGGCATAGTAGGGTTCTATTCCCAGTAGCAGATTAGGTCCCCAGAATCCTACTAGGAATAATCTCTCAGCAAAGAGTCCCCAAAAGCAAACACAAAGAGATAAATAATAGTAAATAATAGGAGCAGGAGAGATCTCGGGGGGGCTATAGGGCTCTGCTATGCAAAATGGCTTGATCTTGGCACCATATGCATTGGTAACCCCCAGGCACATCTGTGGTAGCCCTGAAGGTCCCTGACAATGTGTGCCCAAACAGCATCTCGTCCTTGAACCCGCATATCAAGCTATCAGTCCCCAGTCAGTCAAGTATTGTTGAGAGTGACCCCAGGTCCCCCCAAAATAAACGAATATGTAAACACATAAATCACTTAAGAACAATGCTAAAATGCTTCCCGAAAGGTTCACACCAACACCCCCACAAAGGAAATCTGTGAAAAATCTTGAGCCCCTATTCCCAGGCTGCCAGCAGCCACCTCCTCCCTCCACACCCCCTCACCCCACAAAGTCCCCTCATTTGCAAAACAGATTCAGGGCTGAGAGCAGAGGCCGAGTCAAGAGAGCACAGAATACTCTGCTTAAAAGTCAAGCACTTTTGAAAACATCTGCTTGAAATTCTGCACCCCCTGATTGAAAAGAAAAACAAATACGGCTGCCAAAACACCAGTGGGAAGCGGCTTAAGGAGAAAAGAACTAGTGACAAACAACTAGCTAGCACATCCCCCAGATGGTCACGAGAGGGCGGCACAGGGCAATGGGTGCAGATTTCTGAGGTCTTTGCTGAGAGTTGTTGCTCTATGCTCGGGTAGGTAAAAGATAGATCTGTTCCTTTCCTATCAAATGCATCAGTCCTGGGTCTCATCTTGAACGGAAACTCCCTTTAATTCGTTGCTTCTCTTCCCACTCTGAAGCCGCACACATTTAACTTTTGCAACAACAAAGCTCCCTGAATTCTCTGGGGCCCTGGAGTAGCTCAGTCGTGAAAGCATCATCCTTGCCAGCACAAGGTCGAGAGTTTGATCCCTGGTGCTGCCACATGTGCCCATCAAAGTCCACAGGCGCCTCTACTGTTGATGATGCCCTCCTCTGCACCAGTGCATGAGTCCTATGCAAGACCCACAACTAAAAGTGTGGAACTCCTGCTATGGCAACTGCAGCAACAATAAAGGGAGGGCTCAGGGAACTTGACTAGTTTGGGCTCTGGAGGAGGGAATAGGGGGAACACAGATGGGTGATAATATTCCCAGTCATTCTCTAAAACTTGCACCATAATCTGAAAATCAATAGGACTATGGCTTCATCTGAAAGCTCCAAAAAGAACAGGTTTGAGCAAAAGCACATAATCAGATCAGCACCACGGAAATAACTTGAGCAGAATGAGAAAAGGGACAGAGAGCAAAGCTTGAGTAAGAGACTTAAGTCAAAGTAAAGCTAAATGATGTGGGTGGAGAGATAATATTGAGCTAGGGCACTTGCCTTGCATGCAGCCAACCCAGGTTCAATCCCCAGCATCCCATTTGGTCTCCCGAGCTTTGCCAAAAGTGATCCCTAAGTGCAAAGTCAGAAGCAAACACAAAATGAAACTAAGCAAAAGAAAAAAATTGCTAAATATAGAGAAGGGGTTCCAAGAGATAGTGCAGGACTTAAGGAGCTCACCTTGCATGCAGCTGACCCTCATTCAATCTTGGGCAACACATATTGTTCCCTGAGCACCACCAGGAGTGACCCCCGGAGCAATGCCAGAAATAGCTCATGAGCACTGATGGATATGACCCAAAACAAAAACAAAAAATAGAGAAAAAGGATGAAATGGCCCCAAAACAGAACCAAAAAATAGAGAAGAAAGGAAGTTCCTATTCAGGGAAAGAAGTAGACAATGCATCGTTACAAATGGACACATGAATAAAGGCCTGGCTGCCCAACCCAGAACTGCTGCTGGGGCTCTCGGCAGGACACCAGGTATTCAGGTACAGGGTGGAGTCTCTGCCTACCTGCCCTGGGCTAGACTGATGGGAAGTCTTGGGGAGGGGACAGGTTTTTGCTCCTTGATCTGTCCCTCCGCCAGGCTCCCAGAAGTCAAAAAACCCACACAACACAACCACAGTCATCCACAGCTGGAGACACAGCTCAATCCCCACAGCCCGTGGGCACTTTGCACCTGTGCGATATCTCAAAACCTGGTATACCACAAACGCGGTGGGAATCAGAAGCTAAGTAAGACAGAGAAGGGAACAGTGTGCTGATAATCATTGAAAATAATGATACCGGGAGCCAGAGTGATAGCCCAGCGGGTAGGGCGTTTGCCTTGCACGTAAGCTGGCCTCTGCCAGCCCAGGTTCGATCTCCCGGCATCCCATATGGTCCCCCGAGCACCGCCAGGAGTAATTCCTGAGTGCAGAGCCAGGAGTAACCCCTGAGTATCGCCAGGTGTGACCCAAAAAAGAAAAAAAAAAAAAGAAAAGAAAAAGAAAAGAATGATACCATCCGAGAACTGAGCATTGAATATAGGCAAAAACATACACATGATAACCTCTAAATGTATATTACAATCCACAATGTGTAAGAAAGGGAAGTGAGGAGACAGAGAGAGAGAGAGAGTGAGAGAGAGGAGGAGAGGAGGGGGAGGGAGAGAGCAAGAAACCCACATAGAGTTAGCTGATTTAGTTAGTAGACAGAAGGAGAGGGACAGACACAGAGTGATTGCACCCATTTGTGTGGGTGTAAAAACCATAATCACTTGATCACTTAACATCCCTTTATTCATTGATTTGCTCGAGCGGCGCCAGTAACATTTCCATTTGACCTATCACGTGCCACTGTAGCCCAATGGCGTGGTTGCTTCAGGAATACCAAGAACCTCAAACCGCTTGTTCAGGGTCTTGACGAAGAAGTCTGAGCTTGTCCCAACTGCCTTTCCTCAAGGTTGAAGCAGGTTTCAAAGATGACCTTGTTTCTACGTCCCAAGATATATGTTTCATATTATGGATTTTTTAAATCCATAATGGATGTTTTAAATCCATAATATGAAAATCCATAATATGAAACATATATCTTAGGACGTAGAAACAAGGGTCAGACGCTTGGTCTTTGAAACCTGCTTCAACCTCTTTGAGGAAAAGGCAGTTGGGACAAGGAAGGGACCACTATGACAAAGACAGTGGCAATGACCACTGTATAAGAACCGTGTGCAGAATAGGTAAAGGAACAAACATGGGAGCCTCTCAGTATCTGTATTGCAAACTGATATCCAATGAGAGAGAGAGAGAAGGAAAGTAGGAAAGTGCCTGCCATAGAGAGGGGCTGGGGGGTGGCAGGAGGGTAAAGGGTGGTGGTGAGAAATGTGCACTGGTAGAGGGATGGGTGTTGGGACATTGTGTGACTGAAACCTGATCATGAACAGCCTTCGAACTGTATGGCACAGTGACGCAATAAAATTTAAAAAGAAGAGTTATTTGACAAGGCAGAGATATAGTACAGCGAATAGGTGTTTACCTTACAAACAACCCACCAGTTTGATCCCTGGCACCACAAATGATCCTCCAAGCCCTGCCAGAAGTGATTCCTGACCTACTCTGATATGACCCAAAAACAAACAAAAGATGAGTTAATTGCCAATAAGAATATAAACAGGTCCACTGGAAAAAGCACAAGATAGATTGAGCCCAGAAACGCTGCTATAAAAACCTATATAAAACTCTGGCATCAGGGCCAGAGTGGTAGGACAGTGGGGAGGGCATTTACCTTGCACAAAGCTGATGCACGCTTGCTCTCTGGCATCCCACATGGTCCCTGAGCACCACCAGGAGTGATTCCTGAGTGCAGAGCCAGGAGTAGCCCCTGAGCATTACTGCTGGGACCAAACAAAAACAAAAAAAAGAGAAAGAATAAAATAAATACTCTGCAGGTTAAACGTTAGCTGGGTCAAGACAGCCCAGGAGATAGACATGGAAGACAGAGAAGTTAAC
This sequence comes from Cryptotis parvus, assembly GCA_021461705.1. Classification (NCBI taxonomy): domain Eukaryota; kingdom Metazoa; phylum Chordata; class Mammalia; order Eulipotyphla; family Soricidae; genus Cryptotis; species Cryptotis parvus. The sequence continues at coordinate 108,962 of JAJIBD010003897.1, read as the reverse complement.
AGAGCAGCAGAATAGCATGGTGCACATCAGGCAAGCCACAGCAGTTTGGAGAGAAGTCAACAGTGGGAACTCTAACCAAAGTAAAGGAATCCCTATCAAACTGACACATAGCAATATCAAGGTCACTTCCTCTAAGTATGTGAAAGCACCCCAATAACTCCCATGAGGAAGTCAAATGTACTTGCTATTATTGCTGTCATTACCAATACTGTTAGTAGCAATGGTCACAGCAGAGTGGTGTCTGGCTGAGGAGAGCATGTCCTAATAAAGTTAGAATTTTTCAGGAGCCGGAGCCATAATACCTCAGGGAGGGCTTTTCCTTTGCACGTGGCCAACCCAGGTTCAATCCCTGACATCCCATATGGTCCCCGAGCACCACCAGGAGTAAGTAATTCATGAATGCAGAGCCAGAAGTAACCCCCTGAACATCGCCTGGTGTGACCCAAAAAGCAACATAATTATAATAATAATTGTTCAGGGACCAGAGCTTTAGCACAGAGGATAGGAAACTTTCCTTACACACAACCAACGCGGGTTCAATCTCTAGTGCCACATATGGTCCCCTGAGCCCTGCTAGGAGTGATCCTTGAGTGCAGAGCCAGGAGTAAGCCCTGAGCACCACCGGATGTGCTCCCCACAAAAAATAAAAACAACAAAACAGAAATATGTTTTAGTCTCTGAAGGTGGACAAGCGCAAAGATATTCTATGGACCCTTCATCCAAACTACAGCAATCCGTTCCCTAAGCTGGCTTCTGAAAAAAAATGGTCAATAGATCCTCTACCCAGAAAGCTATTTATGTGTGGTTCACCAGTAAAAACAAAATCCATCTTTTTTCCCCCAGTGATGTGAATTTAATTTATTCTCATTTATTAAAGCTACTTTCTGGGACTTGGAAATGCTTTCTAAACGTTCATTCCATTTTTTGCATTCACAATCTATTTCATTCAACACGCCTTAGTGCAGATTGAATTGCTTGCTAAATTTGAAAGAGATCAATAAATAGCAGCAAAACTACAGGAGGTCATTTAATTTTTTTTATTATTATTAAGAGACCCAATAAATCTGAGTCTATTTTCTTCAAATAAATCAGCTGGAAATAAAAAGTTGCTTTGGGGCAATTTACGAGGTTAAATCTAAAAATAAAATTTTACTTTCATTTGTGGCTGGCATTTACATGACAAAGCTTTCATAGAGCTTGCATAGTGCTGAATTTATGGTCTCTATTTGCACAAATATCTTTTTCAGAGCTGTATACAAGTGAGTGACTAGATTTGAAACACAATAGCATGAAACAGTGAACAGAGAAAACGCTTCATTTTCCATGAGGCCTGTATCTCCCAGAATGTACCTAAGGTAGAGACCTTTAACCTCCAAGATCAATTTTGCTTGAATTCATTTAGCCCTGGAGTAATGGTGCTCCGAGTGTGAAGGGTGATTAATTGGTTGATTATCATTTCAAAGAGTAGCACTAACAGCAACCAGACCTGAGCCTTTCCTTCCCTTTTTCTGTACAGTTCAAAAGTTACCACCCCCCCAGCCTCTCTGTTCAGCACTGATTCTTCCCCAGTCTCCCCACCACGTGGTGGGTCTTCTTTAATTGCTTTATCACTTTCTTCATCCTCTCCTTTTTCAGCTTCCTTCTCTTCTCTCATGACATGACATGAAAACATGCAACTCTTCCTTTCTAACCTTTTTAAATCTTGTTATTTGTACTCATCTCATATTCAAAGCAAAATGGGCTTAATTTTTTCTTCCAACCCAGGATTTCTCTTAGTAATGGAGGCACCTAGATTTTGTTTTCCCTCCTCTGCACCCAGGGTCTACTCTAGCAAATAGATTCTTTGATTCAAGAGATGCTTAGGCTACTGAGGGCAGGACAATCTGTGCAACTGATGTAGGTGGACCTCCATGGGTGGCTTATGTGAGGCGGGAAGGAGAGATGGTCACTTTCTTCTGGTCCGCCTTGTACCCTGGGACCTTCTGGAAAGGCTAGGACTAATAGTCTGCCATGAGTCCCTGCATAGCACCAGCCAAAGCCCCACCAGCCCCACGAGGTGTCCATGAAGCCACACCTGATGTCCACTTGATATTCTAGGCATGGGAGTTGATCCCCATTGGGAGTCACAGACTCAGTGAGGAATTTCTCTTGGCAGGAAAGGAAAGTCAGTCCTAGGCCTTACCCAGAATTTTTCTAGGTTCTTTGTCTTCATCACAGAAAAGAATTTTAGGAGTAGATGAGCAGTGAAGTAAAACATTTTATTATGGAGGTTTTCAGGATAGGGAAGGAGTAGAAAATGAGAAGGGGGTGGGGGCCGGAGTGATAGCCCAGCGGGTAGGGCATTTGTCTTGCACGCTGCCAGCCCATGCCGGCCGGGTTCGATCCTCAGCATCCCATGTGGTCCCCAAGCACCGCCACGAGTAATTCCTGAGTGCAGAGCCAGGAGAAACCCTTGAACATTGCCAGGTGTGACCCAAAAAGCAAAAAAAAAAAAAAAAGAGAGAGAGAGAGAGAGAGAGAGGGGACACATCTCAAGAAGGGAGTTATGGGTGACATACACGCTCATGTGCTCTCAGGCAGTATATGCACACCTTCCTTTGTTCAAGGTGGCTTTTATAGTTTTTTCCCCAAACTGCTTCCGCCTTGGGCTTCTGCCTAGGTTAAAGTCCATTACTAGGGTAGTTGTCAAAGGGTAGAGTTGGGAATGGTCTTCTTTGAAAACGCCTTTTCTTGGCCTCTGTACCTGCTGGATCTTCTTTGTCCTAGAATGTTTCAGTGTCTGTCTTATGTGGGCTGGGCCATTGAGTGTTAATCAGATTAAAGGCGGAACAGAGAAAGTTGATCTAGCTTCTTCAGGGTCTATTGTTGATGAAGGTCTTATCAGGTCTTGGTTCCTGGTTTCAGAAAGTGGGTCTGGACAGCCTTAGGGCTAGTAGTTTTATTCCTGGAAAGTTCATTGCCCTGGAGGCCCTTCCCTTTCTGCCTGCCTATATCATATCATATCACCAACTTGGCTTTGGTGGTACTTAGGGGCTACTCCCAGCTCTGTGTTCAGAAGTCACTACCAGCGGTGCTCAGGGACATACCTTGCTGGAGATCAAAGGAGTAAATCAGTCCGTGTAGCTATCTCGTTGGCATTTGAATTTTTCCCCCACACAATTCAGTATCAGTCTTTTATAACTTGGCACCATTTCCCCCCCATTCCTACATATAAGTCGAGAACTTGGCAAGTGAGCCAAGCAATCCCTGAGGCAGGGAAGATGCCAGCCAGCACAAAGTGGGGAGCGACTTAACTCTGATCAACTCCCCAAAGTGGAAAGGAAAACAGGGTTGTACCTCCAGGGAAGAGGCACTCCTGAGCAAGGGACACTGCATGTGTTTTGACTCGCTTGGACACCCCAACCCCACCCCCCACGCAGCATGTTGTGATCTTTAACCAAGGGGAGTTGCATCTGATTTCGGGAAAACTTGCCACTGGTCTTTCAAGTTAAAACCCACAAGCAGGGAGCAGAGAAATAGTATTAAGGGTAGAGTGCTTGCCTTTCACTGAGTCCACCACAGTTTGATCCCTAGCACCCACAGGATCCCCTAAGCACAGCCGAACCCAGAATAAGCCCCAGAGCACCAGAGTGTCCCAAACAACATTAACAAAACCCAGTGAGAATGATGATTCTCTAAGTAATAATACATTAGCCTTCATGTAGGAACTGTTGAATAAATACAGAAACTCATTTTGCTCCCATGAGCTTATGGATGATGGCAGGGAAAAAGGCTTTGCATCTCAAGTCTTTCTTCTTTGCTCATGACATTTGTTTGCTCCCCAGATCCATTTACTAAGGGGCTCCTGAGAATGGAAATTTTTCTCATGATTAGATCACGGGGCTGGAGGTTTCTGGGTCCAAGTTGGCCTGAGCCATGTTTATCTGACCCTTTGTTCCTCCTGTCCTTATCTATATAATGAGGATAATAGCACACACTTTGCATGCAAATTTATCCCCAGATGAAAGGCAACTCAATGTTAGTAAATGTTTTCATCTTCAATACTACCAAAACAAGAAGCAGGTGATGCCAAGTAGACCTAAGAAGTTTCAATTTTCTGGAGGGGCCCCTCTGCACAGTGATAAAAACACAGACACAGAACGAGTTGGTCTCTCTGGATTCAAATCTCAACCTTGCTACTAATTGGCTATCTCAATTCCCTAGATGCGGAATGGGGGTATTGTGGTAACCCGTCACTGGGCTGTATCAATATTGCACAGGTTAGGTCTGAAGAAATAGTACAGCAGGTAAGACAATTGCTTTGCACATGGTCAACTTGAGTTTGATCCCACATGGGCCCTGGAGCTCTGCCAGGAGTGATCCCTGAGCACGGAGCCAGGAGTAAATCCTGAGTGCTGGGTATGACCAGGTAGGACCTTCGCCATATAATTACAAAAAGTTAATATCTATGACACTCTCAGAATAGTGCTCTCCATGTAACAGTGCTGTGGAAACAAGAATTCAACATTTTTATTATAAGGCAGATTTTAAGCTTTTTTTTTATTATAAGCATTTTTTATTATAAGTTTTTTGGGTCTCACACTACAATGTTCAGGGGTTACTCTTGGCTCTGTACTCAGAGATTACTCCTGGAGGTGCTCAGGAGACCATATAGGATGCTGAGGGATCAAATCTGGGTGTGCCATGTGAAAGGCAAATTCCCTACCCTTTATCCTATTGCTCTGGTTCCTGATCTTTTTCTTAAATGATGAGATCTGATCACTGTCACATAGGTGACAGGGAAAGGATTGATGGGAGGAAGACAGTGACTTAAGAATTCATCAACTGGTGGTCTTTTGATTCTTTCTTCTCTACCTCCTAAAAATTGTTTATTCCTGGAACTTATACATTTTAAATTTAATACCTAAAATTTAATTATAACTTATAAGCTTATTTTTGACATTAGAAGTAGAAAAGATGAAACATGATAAGATGAGGGTTGACTGTAATTGCCAAAAAATATTGCAGGATTTGATTTGAAAAAAAATACTTTACCTACCCTATTGAATAAAGCAGACAAATAAGAGAGAAATTATGTCTGAAACTGATGTGTAGATTTACCAAATATCTCACCCAAATTTTTGATGGACCCTTCCCCAATAACACTGAACTTGTACTTAAAAAAGATCAACTTCAAAGCTTATCCAGCTCTCGCTGTCTGAAATTAAGAATATTTGTCCCAATAATATCTAAACTGTCACTTTGCAAGTACCAAGGTTTTCCAGAATTATGGCTATGGCAGGAAAAGCTAGTAAATATGCCTTATGAGTCTAAGTTCTATGGATAATCAACAAAATAGGCTTCCCAAACCATACCCATTTACATGAGACATTCCCAAACTTGTTTGACCTACCACCCCCTTTTCAGAGAAAGAGAAATCCATCAGTGCACCCCTAAAAATCTACTTTCCTGCTTTAAAGAAAAGTGCCCTTGCATTTGCCAGAGATATAGTACAATGGAAAATCACTTGCCTTGCATGGGCCAACCCTAGTTCCATCCATGGCACCACAAACAGCTTAGTGATTCCTGAGCACAGAGCCAGAGTAAGCCCAGAATACAGCCAGGTGTGGTCCCCAATCAAAACAAAGTACTCTCCCTCCCATTCCCACCCCCTTGTATTATCCCAGCACCCGACTTTAGGGACAGGGGATGGTATCACCCACTTAAGAAAAGACTGATTTAGTTTAGCTCTCAGGAATTCAGTTGTTCCACTAGGGGCAATACACCTTCATAAGAGTCGGGACAGGTGTTAGGTATGATCCCCTCCTTGCTTAGCTGTGAGAAGCGATTTTACTAAAATATTTTCTAACCAAGTTACAAAGATGAGTCCTCCTGGAGTATATTATCTTAAGAGAAAATATAAAGTTGAAGATACTGAAACTGATACTACATTGCACATGGTTGACCCCAGAAAGATCCCTGGTACCCCATATGTTCCTTGAGCACCCTAGGAATGACCTCTGAGCATAGAGACAGGAATCAACCCTGAGCACATTTTATGTGTAGCCCAAAACCTGCCCCTACGGAAACAAAGAGAGAGAGAGAAACGGCATGTACTCAGATGACCCATAAAGTCCAGTATTCCCTCTCTCTCACAGATGGTTGAAAGGGAAACTCTGATAGTAGGTAAGACACCTGGCATGCTTCCAACCCCTTTTTGGTATCCAGCACCCCATATGATTCATTAGCACTGCCAGGGATCAATTGTGAGCACAGGAGGGAGGGACAGAGGGATGGAGGGAGGGAGGGGAGGAGGGAGGAAGGAAGGAAGGAAGGAAGGAAGGAAGGGAGGGAGGGAGGGAGGAGGGAGGGAGGGAGGGAGGGAGGGAGGGGAGGGAGGGAGGGAGGGAGGGAGGGAGGGAGGGAGGAAGGGGAAGGAAGGAAGGAAGGAAGGAAGGAAGGAAGGAAGGAAGGAAGGAAGGAAGGAAGGAAGGAAGGAAGGAAGGAAGGAAAGGAAGGAAGGAAGGAAGGAAGGAAGGAAGGAAGGTTGGTTGACTGGCTTTTTTATATACCTAAGAACCATTGAGGGTTAGTGGTTTAGGGAGGGAAGGAAATAAGAAGAAATATATGACTTCATGTATTATGGCGAAGTTCAGGTAGAAGGAACAAATCTCGGGTCTTAAGTTTACAAAACACTAGGGTACTCTGAACATGGGTTTCTGATGCTTTTCCATCTACTTCTCACCACCTGCCATGCCTCAGAGATGGTGCTGACTACTGGGTCCCAAATATCAGTGAACCAGAGGGTATAGGCAGAGTTCTACTTACAGAAGCAACTTTGTGAAAACTTTATATTTCAATTTTCTTATACCTACAAATCCTTACAATTTGTCCTTTAAAAGTAAGGGCTGAATTGCTAAGTGACAACCCGATAAGATTGTTGCAGTCTTTTTGGTCTTTCTCAAACAACCCCAAAATGACAAACCTTTATAAATATTCAGAAGTTTCACTATATCAAAGTGACCAAAAAGAACATTGTAAGTGAGAAACAGAAAATATTTGCAAGACAATTGGCATTTCATTTTTAGTGAAAGCTGGTTTTTGACAGCAATAGTTTAGCATTTTTGCTTTCATTTTATTTAAAAGTAGATCCAATGGAGAAACTGTAGTGTAGAAGAAAAGACAGTATAGAAAGAAACCCAGTTCTCCTCTCATCTCCATACATAATGTATGCTAGTGGGAGAGTAATTTGGGGGAACAAGCAGGCAATTGATTGCAATAACTATTCACTATTTATCCCAGTGAGCAAAAGGAAAGACTGGTCTCAACATCGGGATTTTTGTTGTTGTTGTTTTGTAAGGAACTTAAAGAAAAAAATGACTTGTTTGATGTCTTATTATATCTTAAGCAGTTAACAAATTCTCAAACATCTATTTTATCTTTGTGTACAACCACAAGTATGAAATTGATTTCTTTAATTGTAGTCAATTCAGATATTTCTTTTCAACCCTGAAATTTTCTAATTCTACCATGGCCTTTGCTGAAGATAAAAATAAATGTGACAGTCAAAACTGGAGCAGAGAGGTAATTTATGCCTCCATATACATTCAATCAGTCAGGCTGCATGCTTATTATATATGTGCATTTCTGTCTGCTTTTAGCTGCTAAAATGCTTTGGGCTGCTGGTCACATATAAACCGTTACCTCATGTCACAAGAAAGTCAAAGTAGGATGTCTCCAGGATTGGAGAAATTTGCAGTTCAGTTGTGTCATCAAGAAGTTTCTTTGCACAGAAAAAATTAGCTGCCATAGAGGCAGGCTAGGGAGAAGGGGTGTGAGGGAAAGTGAGGACATTGATGCTGGGAAATGTACACTGGTGAAGGCACAGGTGATGGAACATTGCATGACTGAAACCCAATCATGAACAACTTTGTAACTGTGTATCTCACTGTATCACTGTCTGCCCGTTCATCATCGATTTGCTCGAGCGGGCACCAGTAACATCTCCATATGTCCTGTCTCATGCAAGTAGAGCCCAAGGGCAGCTGCTCGGGAACATAAAGAGCCTCAAACCATTCCATCAGGTCATGGGAATGAGGTCTATAATTGTTACTGGTATTTGACATATCAAATACGACGCAGGTAGCTTGCCAGGCTCTGCCATGTGGGTAGCATACTTTTGTAGTCATCTCAAAATCCAGCATTTATTGATGAATCGCACTGCCGCTTGCGGCCGCTCGAGCCAGGCTGTGATAGGCTGGTCTGCTGGATGGAGTTCTGATGAGGGGGAAGTCTGGATGTGGAAAATGGAGGCCCTCATGGAGTGGGGGGTCGTCTGGCTTGTTGCGAGGCTCTGCTGGATGGCGGGCTAGGGCTAGAACCCGCCATCCCTCCCGGGTGCCTCATGAGTGGCTGGGCACAGGGAGAGCCAGCAGCAGCTCTTCCCCCATGTCTGTGAGTCTCTCACAGTGATTCAATTAAAAATAAATAATAAATAAACTATTAAAAATCTTTTAGAAAAAGTTTCTTTGAGGGGTTGGAGAGATAGCAAAGTGGGTAGGGCATTTGCTTTGCATATGGCTAACCTGGTTTGATCCCCAACATCCTATACAGTCCCCTGAGCACCTTCAGGAGTGATACCTGAGTGCTGAGCCAGGAGTAACTCCTGAGCATTGCTGATATGGCCCCAAAACCAAAAGATTAGCTTTCCTGTGTGCCTTTCTAGGTATGCACATTGTGTACTGAGCTGACTTCTTGGGGGTAGCAAGATCATTGGTATCTGTGTGGCATTTAGACATTCACCTGATTTCCAGGGAGTGGGAAAGACCTTTTCTCCTCCCTGTGTCTTTTCCTTTTCTACAAGACAAGAAGCCTTTCTCAGACGCATGTGTCAGACTTCAAATCTCACTAGCAAGGGTATCTGTCTAGTCTGACTCCAAAAGAGTAGGATTACTCTGATCAGTTTAGAGGGTTGAAAGGAAACTATATTTCACAGACGGATACCAACCCAAGAGCATTGTGGGTAACTGAGGAGGGAAGTTTCAGGTGGCAGTTGGTCTAAGGTGGCAGCTGACTCTCAAGAAGGCAATGACACCGAAATCTGTTGGTATAAATGTTAATCTATCAAGTCTTCACTGTGGCAGGCTAGAGCGATCGTTCAGAGGTTAAGGTGCTTGCCTTGCATGATGGAAACCCTATTTCCATCCCAGACACCACATACGATCACTTACGCACTTACCAGGAGTTACCCCCAGCACTAAAAACTGCCAGACATGGCCCCACACACACACACACACACATTCACGCACACACGCGTGCACACACACGCACACACTCAGGAAAAAGATATGTTTATGGTGGTTCTAGACGTTTTAGCTCTTAAAACAAAGCAACTTGAATTCGAATGCTGTGTGATTTTATTTTCATAGGAACTCAAAAAAATTAGATATGATGTAGGCTTTGGTCTTTCTCCTCCACTGAATCTAAGTTCCTTGAGAGTAGAGGCTGTTTTGTCTGTTCACAGCTGTCTCTCCAACAGCCAGAACAGCGTTTAGCAGCAGCTGCCAGGCACTCAGCAAATATTTGCTGAGTAAATGATGAAAAATTGCAGGGAGGAGATTGCAATCTCTCTCCAGCCACAGTATACAAATAATGATTTAGAAATTATAGTTGTTATAGTGAACACCAAAAAGTGAAAAACCCTCCATCTTTTTGTAGAGATAGGGTTCAGTTCCATCTCCTGGGATGGGAGAAATCCATGTCAGCTCTTATCCATGCTTCTGCTACAATGGTGCTGTGATTTGGTAGAGAGAGACGAAGTTTGATTGGGTTACACTCCCGAAGAAATTAGGGATGAAATACCATAGAATGCCAAATGGCAGCCCTTTAAACAGCAGAGAAAAAAAAAAGAACACAGAGCAGTTACCCAAGCTTTGAAATAAAATCGATAAAAGTAAAACAGGGGGAAATGTAAGTGGAAATTAAATCCCAAACTGGTAAGAAGATTCATTCTCTAAACTTATAGCATACAATTTGTGATGCGTCCTGAAAATTATGTCATGAATAATTGAAGAAGGTCAGGGGAAGGTCTTTTCTCTAACAAAGTTTTAGGTTTGGGCTGTTTCAATATGCAAAAAAAAAAAGTTATGTCTCTCTCTCTCTCTCTCTCTCTCTCTATATATATATATATATATATATATCATGACAGTGTTAAATGTAATAGTATGTTGATAGCTCTATTGGGGGCTGGAGGGATAGCACAGTGGGTAGGGCGTTTCCCTTGCACGGCCGACCCGGGTTCAATCCCCAGCATACCATATGGTCCCCAAGCACCGCCAGGAGTAATTCCTGAGCATCACCAGGTGTGACCCAAAAAGAAAAAAAAAAATAGTATGCTGATGGTTCTATTTATCTCTATAATTTATACAACTTATTAAATATGCTTAAATTCTAAAAAACAAGAGTATCAAATAAACCATATCCCTCTTGTTTTTCTAGTCTAAACCATGCTGAGAAAGGCAGATGAACTATGATAAGCGAAGATGGTAGGAAAGTACCCAGAAAATCTTAGAATGAATTAGAGACAAATCTTAGAATGAATTAGAGAACGTGACATGAATGAGTGAGCGATGGCTCTGAATTTCCAGGTGCATTTAGGGAGGAAGCAGGGAGATAGGTATTTGCAAGGAAATGCCGCAGCCACTGGACCACATGATGGCCTAGAGAGCTCGTGCCCCTGACCAAGTCTGTCTTCAGGTGAAGTGCCACCAGTCTGTGATCTTCACTCTGTTCTGACCAATGATTTTAATCAACATCGCAGACAAAGACATAAATCTTAAGTCTTGGGTACTAAGTGTCATTACTCAGATTTCCTTGCAATGCAGGTAGAGACTACAACTACACAATAAAAGAATAAAATATTAACTGGCCAAAATGACTCATATCTCAGAAAATAGAACTTATTGAGGTAGCATAAAGCTCTTCAGTCTGATTCCCGGAAAATTGATTACTGACTATAGTATGGCATTTTTGCTGGCTTTAATAATAAACTGGGGGCCGGAGAGATAGCCCAGCGGGTAAGGCGTTTGCCTTGCACGCAGCTGGCCCATGCCGGCCCGGGTTCGATCCCCGGCATCCCATATGGTCCCCCGAAAGCACCGCCAGGAGTTATTCCTGAGTGCAGAGCCAGGAGAAACCCCTGAGCATTGCCGGGTGTGACCCAAAAAAGCAAAAAAAAAAAAATAATAATAATAATAATAATAATAATAAGCTGTATTAAAGAGACATCAAAAGTATGTTGATGGTATTTGAGGATGTCTACCCTAAAGCTAATGCAAAGTGCATTCATTTAGCCTGAAATGTATCCCTTCAATAAATGTTTTTAATTAAGTCCTCTGCACAGAGTATTATGCAAGATGATGGAGTATGACAATGAGTAAAATAAGTTCTGTCCTTAGGGACATGCCTCTTATGATAGAGATAAACCAAAAAAAGTATGGGTGTTACAATGTTGTGCTATAAATGTATAAAACTTAGACCTCAAGAACAACAGTCCCAGAAATTTGTACATACATTTTTTAAAACCTTTTTTGGATCACAACTGGTGATACTCAGGGGTTATTCCTGGCTCTGCACTCAGAAATTACTCCTGGCTATGCTTGGGTGACCATATGGGATGCCAGGGATCAAACCCGGTTGTACACACATTTTTTTTAATATTTTATTGACATAGAATTTATATACCAGGTGATTCACTCATTTAAGTGCTTGATTCAGTGATTTCCAGTATAATTTGTACAATCACCACCATAACCTAATTTTCAAACATTGCTTTCACTCCTAAAAGAGACTCTAACCATTAACAGTCACTCTCTATTAACCCCAGATGTAAATGCCATCCCCACAGCTCTAAGTAACTGCTAATTTCCTTTTCTTTCCTTTTGACTTTTTGGGTCCCACCCAGCGATGCTCAGGGCTTACTCCTGGCTCTGCACTCAGAAATTATTCCTGGCAGTGCTAAGGGGACATATGGAATGCTGGGGATCCAACCCAGGTTGGCCATGTACAAGGCAAGCACTCTACCCGCTGTACTATTTCTCCAGCCCCATAGAGTTCACCCTATAGAACTGCTTTCCAGTATTTTCCCATACTTTTCATCCTATAGAATTGCTTTTCAGGACTTTCAATACAATTTGACACGTTTTCTGATTACATTCTTTTACTTATATTTTACTTTACAATGTCTGGGGGCTCATCCACCTGATTGTGTGCATGACTAGCCCATTCTTTTGGTTGTTGAATAATCACTATCACTATCACTATCTTTCCGTTAATCATCTATTTGCTAGAGCGGGCACCAGTAATATCTCTATATGCCCTGTTTCATGCTAGTAGAACCCAAAGGCATCCGCTTGCTCCAGGAACATAAAGAGACTCAAACAATTATATTAGGTCATGGGAATGACCAAATATAAATGTTACTGGTAATTGGCATATCATTACTACATGAGCAGCTTGTCAGGCTTGCCGTGCGGGTGGCATACTGTTGTAGTCACCTCTAAATAAAACATTTATTGATGAACCACTGCGGCCGCTAGCGGCCGCATGAACCGGGCTGTGATAGTCTGGTCTTCTGGGTGGAGTTGTGACAAGAGGGAAGTCCGGATGTGGAAAATGGCGGGCCCCATGGAGTAGGGGAGGGTGGTCTGGCTTGTTGTGAGGGTTCTGCTGGGGTGGCAGGCCAGGGCTAGAACCCGCCATGCCTCCCGGCACCTCCACGAGCAGCTGGGCACAGGGAGAGCAAGTAGCAGCTCTGCCCCATGTCTGAGAGTCTCTAGTTCAGCATACCTGGGTCGGATTTAAAAAAACTGCAGGGTGGCTGTTGATGATAAGGGCTGTGATAGTCTGGTCTGCTGGGTGAAGTTGTGACGAGAGGGAAGTCCGGATGTGGAAAATGGCGGGCCCCATGGAGTAGGGGAGGGTGGTCTGGCTTGTTGTGAGGTTTTGCTGAGGTGGCAGGCCAGGGCTAGAACCCGCCATGCCTCCCGGGCGCCTTACGAGCAGCTGGGCACAGGGAGAGAGAGAGAGCAAGGAGCAGCTCTGCCCCATGTCTGAGAGTCATGTTGAGTCATATCCCAGATTTATTCGGGTATGAATCTATGGTCATTTGGGTTGTTTTCCAATGGAACTTTGAGCTGTGGTGAATAATGTATGCTTAACTCTTGAGTGTGGGATTAAACCTCGGGTCAATAACTAGGATGGACTTTTAAGGGAGGCCAGGAGACCAGAAAACACTGCATCTGGGAGTCCAAAACTGCAGGAAAGGTAGTTTACAAGTAGTTTACACCAGTTTTTTGCCCTTCAGCTCACCTGTCATGAGCAGATTTATTTACCTAAAATTTCCTCGCAGAACCCCCACAGAAAATTGGAATTTAGTAGTGTTTTCATGCTCACCACTGAGCCTGGCACTAGAGTTGTTGTGAAGAGTGTATATATTACTTGGTGCTTCTAACAAAGCTCTGATAGCTTTGGTATTCTCACCAGTGTACAGGGGAGGAAACCTGGTACTAATGAGTCACCAGCAGGGGCAGGAAAGAGGTTGGAAACCTATTATGTTTGACACGGCAGTCATCTTCCTCTGCTGCTCTCGGCCACCACGCTGCAGACTCCAGGAGCTCTATGTGATCTGTCCAAGAAGGAGGCAGACCTCGAGCAAGCTGGAGTCCTGACCCACCCAGAACTCTCCTTCATTCCTTCTTCACTCCCTTTCCTTCATCCATCACTCCAATATCCATCCATGCCTTCTAAAGTTATGCACTGTTGAAATCAGAAAGATAGTACATGAGGTAAGGCATGACCTTGCATGCTACCAACACTAGATCCATTCCCTCTACAACAAATAGCTCCACAGTCCCTTCCGAGTGATCCCTGAGCATGGAAGCAAGAGTACACCCTGAGCACACTTGGGTGTGGGCCCAAACAAGCACCTCCCAATACATGTTATTTTTAACCCCTGTACCAATCATTGAGGCTAGAGAATAGAACAAGAAAGAACCAATGCTTAGCCATTTTATACTTACAGAGACGAAGGAAAATAAAGACCTTAAGCAATTCACTGCTCATTGATTTAACTATCTTAATGCCCCTCCATTTCTGATTCACATAGGAAGCAAAAAGAATTCACTTAATAGCATTTGCTGTAAAATGAGAACCACTTAAGCTAATTGAAAGGTCCTAAATTTAGTTTTAATGCAGAACCAGATTTAATTAGAATTATTTATTTCTATTGAAATGTGCATTCCACACTGTGGTTTCTTTAAAATATCTTAATCAAAAAAAATGACCAAAATTAGCCAATCTCCTCTCTCTCTCTCTCTCTCTCTCTCTCTCTCTCTCTCTCTCTCTCTCTCTCTCTCTCCTCCCCTCCTCTTTCCTTCTTCCCACATGAATAATTGATTCATTTGAAGTGGATATTGGAGTATGTGACTTTACTGAATATTCATCTTTGGCTTCTGTCACTGGGAATTCAGTAGAGCAACTAGGATTGGACATGACCCTGAACCCCACTCTGCGCATGAGTGGCCTGACTGAATTAATCAGGAGTGGAAGAGTGAAGACAAAGGGGATGGAGGTAGAACTTGGATCAAGTAAGAAAGTCTTGCAGGGCCTGAAAATCCTTATTTTCAGGTGTCTTCAAAATTCTAAACTATAAATACTTGCCTTGCCTATAATCAACCCGGGTTCAATATCTATTACCCCATCTGGCCCCCTGAGTACCAGCAGGAGTGATCCCAGAACACAAAGCCAAGAGGAAGCTCTGAACACTACCAGGTGTGACTCCCAAAGCAAAATAAAGAGATAAATAAATAAAATGCACCTTTAATGGGTATGTGAGCTACTTTTGAGATACGCATGGAGTATAATTCACTTTGGAGATTCTGGGAACTAGCTCATGATCATGCGTGGATTCTGTCTTCCTCATCAGCACCTACCCCAGATGATTTAGTCTCAAACTCTAATAAAAACATGGGGCCACAGCCCCAGACCACTGGTATCTGTTTCAGTCACATAACCAAACTCAATTCTGCAAACAACAGAAGACTTTAAAAGCCACCTCTGTGTAGTGAGGGGACAGCACTTTGGGGAGGAGTGAACAGACTTTGAATCCTGACCTCAGATAATCATATGCTCAATCTAGTCAAATGTAATCAGCGCCTAGGAAAAAATAAGACAAAATCAGAAAAATAAAATCGCTGTAATCAAAAAACTAGTGTCTGTGATGGTAACCTCTTATTGTCCTTTTTGACCTACTCAATTATGGGATGCCAACTAATACTATTGTTCCTTTCTACATGATTATTTTCTGCAGAACTTGCTAAACTGATTAGAAATTATATCATTCCAAAAATATGTATCTGTGCTGGTGTCATGTCCAAGAAGTGCCCTCATTTGGTAATTTCCAGATTATAATAACCTGTCCAGGAACCCTGCAGTTGCCTCAAACGCGCTGTGCTGATCAGACCCCCCCACTTTTGCATTCCAATCCTTTTATTCAAAGGGATCAGTGCAAACATGCTTCTAGCAATCAGGATCATAAATAATAATAGATGCAACTAGTAGGGAAAACCACAGAAGAGCTCTCAGAAGAGCTCCTTCTCCTTCCAAAGTCACCGAAAATCTTCTGGGATCTTCCCCTGAGCAGGTCCCATAGTACTTCTAGACCCTCTGCTTCAAACTTACAGGTGGCTAAAGTGAGGCAAGTGGGGGCCAGAACAATAGCACAGCAGGTAGAACATTATCCTTGTAAGAAGCAGACCCAGTTTCAGTTTCTATCCCAGCAATCCATATGGTTCCCTGAGCACCACTAGGAGTAATTCCTGAGTGCAAAGCCAGGAATAACCCTGAGCATCACTGGTGTGACCCAAAAAGCAACAAACGAATGAATGAATGAATGAATGAATGAATGAATGAATGAAGTGAGGCAAGCTTTATGTTGTTTTTCGCAACCACTGAAAATGGAAAAGGTACTTATAGAGACACCTCAGGCTGTGTCCCTTCGTTTGACATTTGAGGATTGCTTGCCTCAACACTAGGACTAAAACAACTTGGACACTCACTATGCCAGAATTGAGAACACAGAGTCTCACTTAGAGGCTCCAAACCCCAGAGGCTCTGCACATCCATGGTAAGAGAGTGGGAAAAGATGGTGTGGGGGGCAAATCACCCTGAACTCTGCCAGAGATCTTGCAACAACCTCACAGACCAAATTAAGATAATGGAGTTGCAGTTTATGAAGCTGATTTTATACACACTGAGACAGGGGCCAGAAAGATAGTGCAAGGTATTTGCCTGGCATGAAGCTGACCCCAGCTCCATCCCTAATGATGTATATGGTTCCCTGGACATCACCAAGAGTGATCTCTGAGCACAGAAACAGGAATAGGCCCTGAGCACCACCATGTATGTCCCCTGCCAAAGAAAAGAAAACTAATATTTTTTAAGCAAACAAGTAAGGAGAAAAACACAGGACTCAGTCGCTGAAGACAGGGTGAAAGTGGCAACAGAATTCCTGCTTGGACTCTGGGTGACGAAGATCCACCTGTTCTGCCTCTCTTCCACAGGAGTGGGTGGCCATGGGTTGATGTGAGGCATCTCAGGGGCTATAGGGTCCTTGGACCCATTTATTAGAGAAATGAAGGGTCTGGGGCCCCTGGTCGGTATCTGTAGTTTGCCGGTTAACTTGCTAAGCAGTTATCCATTTTATGTGCATTTTTAGCACAGTTCATGTGGATCAGAATAGGACCAGGATGAGGGTCACTGACAAGTGGCAAGTATTAATGGGGTGATTGAGCTGTCAGCCCAGAGGTAGCATGATCAAGACTTATGACTTGAGTCGTCGCAGCGTATATACAGTAGGATACTGTATATTACTATAATACTGCATAGTAGTAGAATACTACTGCACTCTAATAGAAGGTAAAAACATAGTGTACTACAGTGTGGATGATACTGAAAGGAGTTAAGTGAAGTAAGTCAAAGGGAGAAGGACAAATCCCAGCAAACCCCACTCAATTGTGGTCTGCAGATAAACAAGAATATTGACTAATCAAATGATGAGAAACCCTTATTTAGCCTTTGCTTATAAAACTGAGATTACCAAGGAATTGTGGGTTGGGAAGCTAGAGGCAGACTACCGGTGGCATCAGAACAATGGTGGATGGTCTTGGGCACATTGGTGATGGTGAAGATGCAATAACTGCACATCAAAGCCCTAAGCATTGGTGTTATAGTAACCATGTTACCTAAACTACTTGTATCACTTGTATCACTTGTCTTCCCGTTGTTCATTAATTTGCTTGAGCTGGCACCAGTAACATCTCCATATGTCCTGTTGCAAGCAAGTGTAGCCCAAGGGCATATGCTCACTCCAGGAACACAAAGAGCCTCAAACCATTCCTTCATGTCATGGGAATGAGGTCTATAATTGTTACTGGTTTTTGGCATATCAAATACGACACGGGTAACTTGCCAGGTTCTACCTAAACTACAATAAAAATAACTAAATAAATAAAGCCTTATGACATGATAACTACTTCCATTTCTATTTTTATTATTATTATTGTTATTATTATTATTATTATCACTTGATCACTTGACATCCCGTTATTCATTGATTTGCTCAAGCAGGCGACAGTAACATTTCCATTTGACCCTATCATGTGCCATTATTTTATTATTTTTATTATTAATAATAATAATAATATTATTATTATACCACCGTGACAGGCAGTATACCATGGCAGGGGTGATATCATTTCACCGAAACTCTTCAGTGCCACCCTTGAGAACATAATGCAAAAATTAGAATGGGAAGGAATGAGAGTGAAGATAGATGGTCGGCAACTACACGACCTCTGCTTTGCTGATGACATCATTCTAATAACACCAAACATTAGCCAAGTGGCACAAATGCTGGCTGACTTCGACCAAGAATGTGAAAAATAGGTCTACAGCTTAATCTCAACAAAACAATGTTCATGAAAAACGAACTAGTTCCAGAAGCCCCATTCACTCTCAATGGAAAAAGCATCTCTGAATGCAGCAGTTATGAGTACCTAGGTCGAGAACTCAACATAATGAATGACCTAAAACCTGAGCTGCACTGGAGGAAGAGAGTGGCATGGAATGCCTTCAAGAGCATCGAAGAAATAGCTAAAAGGACAAAGAACCTCTGGCTCCAGGCACATCTCTTTGACTCCACAATTCTCCCTGCACTAACATACACCTCAGAGACCTGGGCCCTACGAAAGCAGGATGAGAACTCTATCCAGGTCTCCAAAAGAGGATCAAAAGAGCTATGCTTGGAATATGACTCCTCACTCAAGTGAGAGAAGGAATCCAGAATTCCGACCTCTGTCGATGATCCAGAGTCAGGGGCGCTGTCTCGTTTGCCACTTGATCACTTGATCACTTGAATCCCGTTATTCATCAATTTGCTAGAGCGGGAGCCAGTAACATTTCCATTGAACCCTATCACGTGCCAATGTAGCCCAATGGCATCTGGTTGATTGAGGAATATGAAGAGCCTCAAACCGTTCCTTCAGGGTCTTAACAAAGGAAGTCTGACCATCTTGTAGGTGGCGGCCACGTGATCTTTTGACATCCCGTGGGATCCAGTCGGTAATGGCTCTAGTCCAGCGGTTGTCTCCAAATCGCATTACATGTCCAGCCCATCTGATTTTCGATGCCTTGGCAAACGAGACAGCGTCCCTGATTCTGGAATAGTGACGGAGGTCAGAACTCCGGATTCCTTCACCTCACTTAAGTGAGGCGTGATATTCCAAGCATAGCTCTTTCGATTCCTCTCTGGGAGACCGAATAGCATTCTCATCCTGCTTTCGTAGGACCCAGGTCTCTGAGGCATATGTTAATGCAGGGAGAATGGTGGAGTCGAAGAGATGTGCCCGAGCCAGAGGTTCTTTGTCCTTTTAGCTATTTCTTCGATGCCTTTAAAGGCATTCCATGCCGCTCTCTTCCTCTTGCACAGCTCAAGTTTTAGGTCGTTCATCATGTTGACTTCTCGACCTAGGTACACATAACTGCTGCATTCAGAGATGTTTGTTCTATTGAGAGTGAATGGGGCCTCAGGAACTAGTTCATTTCTCATGAACATAGTTTTCATGAGAAAATAGTTTTAATGTCTCGTTTGCCAAGGCATCGAAAATCAGATGGGCTGGACATGTAATGCTATTTGGAGATGACCATTGAACTAGAGTAGTTACCAACTGGATCCCATGGGACGTCAAAAGATCACGTGGCCACCCACCTACAAGATGGTCAGACTTCTTCATCAAGACCCTGAACGAACGATTTGAGGCTCTTTGTATTCCTGAAGCAAGCAGATGCCATTGGACTACACTGGCACGTGATAGGGACAAATGGAAATATTACTGGCGCCCGCTCAAGCAAATTGACAAATAACAGGATGTCAAGTGATCAAGTGATACCACCATGAGATATACAATTACAAAGGTGTTCATAGTTGGTCTCAGTCATGCAGTGTTCCAGCACCAGACCATCCACCGGTGCCCCATTCCCACCAGCAATGTCCCGCCACCAATGTGCCCCTACCACCACCATAGGCCACAGCCCACCACCGACTCCCCATTCCACATCAACACCCCCCCAGTTTGTTGCAACTACAATGATCATTATAATGTATATATGGGCAAGATCCTAGGAAGGACCTGGCCCTAAACTTGATTATTATCTAAGCCTGGCACGCGTTCCCATGCTATGGGTAGGAGCCAGCACAGCTGTGCATCTGGCCAGTCTCTTCTCCAGTGTTACTGATAATGGTGGCTGTGGGGCTCATAACCACGCCCACTGAGTCACTGGAGGTGGAGGGATGAGGGAGGGCCCCAATCCCGATCTAAGCCCAGCAGGCACAACCACAGCAGCCCACATGTCTGCTGACCCTCGGAGCTCTGCTAAACCTGGCCATCCATTTCTATTTATAGTGAAGCTCTTATTTGTTCCATCATGCAGTTTATTTAATCTATTTGTTTCAGTTAGTCCTTGCACATACTGTTTCACTGTCTGTCTACATTTAGCACATTATGAGTTTTGCCTATAGTCAGAGGAACTGGAACTTACGCTCTGTGCCTATATGGGCTTCATCTCTCCTCATGTTTCCATGACCTCCAGCGCAGAATTGAACATTACCAAAAAGAAAGCAAACTCTCCTTAGGATTGGTGTCAGTTCTGATGGTAGTATTCATTTTCAAGTTCAACAGGGAAATTTAAAGAAAAAAAAACTAAGCAAGCAAATATAAGTCTCTTTTACATCTCACTCATGGAATTCACGTATCGGTTAACAAAGCCAGAAAAGCCAGACCACCCAGTTTTTGGAACAAGGGTTCTCAGTAGTCATGAGCAATGGTGTAGTCAAAAATAATTTGTGTAGGGGTCAAAGAGATAGGACAGCAAGTTGAGCGTTTGTGTTGCATGTAGCTCACCTCGGTTCAATCCCTAGTACCACATATAGTCCCCCTGACTCCCATCAGGAGTTAGTTATTCCCTAAGCACAGAGCCGGGAGTAAGTCCTGAGCACCACTGTATGTGGCATACCCCCGCAAATATTTCTGTGTGCCATCAATTTTCCTTCTCACAGAGTGACCCAAAGAGCCTGGAGATACCTGGCCTCCATCTTGCTGTGATTCAACTGGTGAATCACATGCTGGTGTCTTCCCATGGCTGTCCTGTCTCGCAGTGGGCACCCACATTTCTCAGCACTCTTTTGCTCATGTCACAAGGCCACGGAATGCCACTGAGTTAAGGTTCCATGAAGGGGCATACTCCAGAAGGGGACTTCATAATGCCTCTGAATCATACCATCTATTCTTGCCTGGGACCCAAAATGCTTTTTCCCACGTGACTTTAGCGACTGCTTCTTTTCCTTGTTTTTTGCTCAGCTGTCACTTATTCACTAAGAATTCTCCTCACTTTATTCATTTATTGCCTGATTTTCACTTTATTCATTTATTGCCTGATTTTTTGTTTTGAGTGCCACACCCCTGTGCTGCCCAGGGTTAACTTCTAGAGCTGTGCTCAGGGGTCACTCCTGGCAGGCTCTTAGGACCATATGGGGTTCCAGAGATTGAGCATGTACAAAGCAAGCTCCTTACCCATTGTACTCTATTCAGTTCCTTGCTTTATTTTTTTTTTTTTGGTCCACACCTGTCAGGGACACCGCTGGGGTCCCCAACAGTTCCGGGAAGTGAGTTCCCTTCTACCTCTGAAGCCGGAGGGGAATGGATGAAGACTCAGGAATCCGATGCAGTTTTAAAAGGGCTTTACTATCACAGGTTCCAATATACAATCCAAGAGCAGGGAAAACCTCCGACTCTGGGTTCCCAGCTAGGCCCCAGCCATGTGTAGGCCAAGATGGCTGCTACCATGTGTTGAGGCCCAACAGAGAATGGAGAGTACAGAGAAGCAAAACACCAAGGAAAGCCGAAATGGCAAAAATGGGGAAAGAGAACTTCTTTCTTCTTGCAGCTTATTTTATAGCTATAAATCGGCTAAACTTCCCAGCCCGGCCCATTCTTGGCTGGGCTATCTAGAGATGAAAACAGGAAAATATCTCTATAGAAATGTAGCAACTTCAGGAGGCCTTCTGGCTGGCTGTTTACAAGAACCCAGAGCTCATTCAAAGCCTCCCAAGCAGAGCTGGGAGGAGCTATAAGCTAAATGTAACTTCCCTGGCAGGGAGGGTCAAATGCCCTCAGGTAACTTCTCCAAGCACCTCACCTAATGTCTTGAGCCAAGATCTTCCTGTTCATCATCTATTTGCTCGAGCAGGCACCAGTAATATCTCCATATGTCCTGTCTCATGCTAGTAGAGCCCAAGGGCATCTGCCCACTCCAGGACCATAAAGAGTCTCAGACAATCATATTAGGTCATGGGAATGACCCAATATAATTGTTACTGGTATTTGGCATATCAAACACGACACTGGCAGCTTGCCATGCTTGCCATGTGGGTGGCATACTCTTGTAGTCACCTCTAAATACAGCATTTATTGATGAACTGCGCGGCTGCAAGTGGCTGCGTGAGCCGGGCTGTGATAGGCTCATCTGCTGCTGGGTGGAGTTCTGATGAGAGGGAAGTCCAATGTGAAAGATGGTGGCCCTCAAGAAGTGGGGGGGGGTCATCTGGCTTATTGTGAGGCCCTTCTGGGGTGGTGGGCCAGTGCTAGAAACTGCCATCCCTCCCAGGCACCTCGTGAGCAGCTGGGCACAGGGAGAGCAAGCAGCAGCTCTGCCCCCATGTCTGTAAGTCTCTGGATCAGCATACTGGGACGGATTGAAAAAAAATCTGCTGCAGGGTGGGTGTCGATGATCCGGGCTGTGATAGGCTCGTCTGCTGCTGGGTGGAGTTCTGATGAGAGGGAAGTTCAATGTGGAAGATGGCAGCCCTCATGGAGTGGGGGGGGGGGGGGGTCGCCTGGCTTGTTGTGAGGTCCCACTGGGGTGGCGGGCCACTTGAGCCAAAATCTGCCTGGAAATGCCTTTATAGGGTAGAGAAGGGGGTTTCTGAGATGGCATGTCTCTGTACCAAAGACTATACTAATGCCAGTTAAATATTTCTCCAAGCCTTCACAAGAGTCTGGTCGACTTCATGGTAGTTTTGTATTTTAGTTGCCTTTGAGTTATCAGGGAGCCATGCTTGCTTGCTTGGAGGCAAAGAGCATTTCTCTCTTGTCTAATTACTTAGAGATCCAATGTGGACAGGCAAATATGCTGGTAAGATCTAGCTAGTCCCCGGCCCGGGAGGCTGGAACTCGGCTCGCCCGGGCCCAGTTGAATATGGGACCCACAGGAGGGCAGACGGGTTTTGGGAGTGGGCCCGCCACCTCCGGGGGTCCCAGAAGCAGCCGGATGAGACTCGCCCATCACACTAGCCACCATTTTCGCTGTCCGGATGCTAAGAAACTGCCTCATGACCAGATTAACAGAGCAAAACCAGTTCGAGCCCAGGTCGCACGGCCACTTGCGGCCACGCCGGTCCATTAAAATAGTGGAGACAGTGATGTCTCTTAATGCACTGCATTCCACGAAGAGCAGGAATGTTTGGCAGGAGGGAGAGATAAAGAGGAGAGAAATGACATACAGAACCCGCCAAATAGTTGAGGTGTGGAAGGGGGAGGGTGGTGGGGACATTGGTGATGGGAGATGGGTTTGGGTGGAGGGATGGGTGTTGGAACACTGTAGTACCAAAACTCTACATGAGCATCTTTCAATTGTATGTCTAAAGTGGTGTAATAATATTTGGGGGAATAATAAAATAAAATTAAATCAAAAAAAACAAACTAAAAAATGGTCAGAATGAAAAAAAAAGATCTAGCTAGTCCCATGATGATTGTGGTAGCATGAGAGAATATTTATATCAGCCAGTACAGAATACATGGTCAGATAAACTGTCACATTTAAACTACCCCCTCTCTACAAAGTGACCTGCATGCAGAAGGCAATCCAGAGCAAATGCAGAGGCTTTTAGGTGTCCTGCAACACACACCCAGCCATGCTCAAAGTTATTCCTGGTTCTGCACTCAGGAATTACTCCTGGGAATGCTCAGAGAACCATACAGGATGCCAGTAATTGAACCCAGGTTAGCTATGTGCAAGGCAAGCTCCCTACCCACTGTACTATAGCTTCAACCCCTCCTTGCTGTATGTGCAGGACTAGGAAAGTGCTATGTGGTGAATTCTTGGCCAATATTGGTTTGATATATTTCTCTGCCACTATCAGAAATGTGCATTCTTGCTTTTCCTTCCCTCGCAGCTTCCCTTCCAGGTGAGTTAGAGAGCAATAAATATGAGTCAAAAATTGTAGTGTTTAGAGAGGAGAAGTGAAAAGTCAAGGGAAGAAGAAGAGAATAGGAAGTAATGGTGAACCGGCATCAGGGCTTCAGTTAGACTGGTCATTTGGGCGATATGGGTGAATGGGATAACCATATCTCCAAAACATAGATCCAGCAAAACTGAACACATGAGACCTAAGCTAAAACCACTGAAATGTGCTTTACAATGTACCTGTCAAGTTGACAAGCAGGGATGGGATTAGGGTGGGGAGGGAATATGGGAACACTGGTGAAAGGAAGTTCACACTGACAGTGGGATTTGTGTTAAAATATTATGTGCTGAATATGTTGAAATATTATATTATCAATGCAACTGTCAATAACTTTGTAAATCACAGTTCTTTAATTAAAAAAGCCTAAACATCCCTCTGAAAATGACAGTTTTCAAATCAAAATGACTGACAAATTAATGTGCAGATTTTAGAAGTGGCACAGGCTTAAGGTCAAATGGAAGCAAAGACCCAAACTATAATCTGACATAATACTTGACCCTTTCCTGGCCGTGTGTGTGCATGCGTGCGGGTGTGTGTGCATGCGTGTGTGTGCATGTGCGTGTGTGTGTGTGTGTGTGTGTGTGGCGCCAAATGGTTGGCTCAGCCAGGGGTAGTAGAATCATCCTAGCTTTATCACTAGGTCTTACCTGCACGGACTCCACACCTTCTTGGAAATGAACAATATTTGCTCACAAAAATTTAGTGGGAGGGGTTCGAGACGCACCCACCAGTGCTTGAGGGCTACTCCTGACTTTGTGCTCAGGTTTACTCATAGTAGTGTTTGGGGGACCATATGTGGTGCCCAGATTGAACTGGAGTGGGTCACATGCACCTCACATCCTGCTTTTATCACTCTGGCCCCCTGTTTCAGGACTTTTTCTGTTTAACTGAAAAGGATTTTTCTTCACCTTACACCAAGAAAATGCCAGTCTCAGTCATTCTGCAGGGTTGCAACATTCTATATGTGTTGGCACTGCCTGAGGAGGTAATACTGACCTCTCAATCTGACAAGCCCTATGAAGTTTCACTAGAGGGAGTGCTGGTTCACCACTGATCCTTCTAGCCATGGGAAGGCTGACCAGCTGCATCTCAGGATGAAGTCAACTTGTCTCTTTTGGGGGCAAGGCGGGAGGTATTGGGCCACACCTGGTGATGCTCGAACTTACTTTGACCCTGTTTTCTGGGATCACTGTTGGAAATGCTTGGGAGACCATATGGAGTTGCAAGAATCAGTTCCAGGTCAGCCATGAGCTAGGCAAGTGCCCTCCCTGCCCACTGGATTATTTTCCCTACCCCCAACCTCCCTCTTTTAATAGGATCTGGTATCACACACTTTGGACACTATTCCAGGTCCTGTTCTAACTTGTCCCTCAATTTTAAGCAAGTCACAATAACTCCATCCCTGTCCCTTTCAGTGTAATGCTTCATAGAAGCAGAGCTTGGCTTGTACACAGCCAATATCTCAGACTGATCTGCGGCACACCATGGGGTCCCCTGAGCACCTCCAGGAGTGATCCCTGAGCACAGAGCCATAAGGAAGTCCTGAGCACTGTTGAGTGTGACCAAACTCCTGCCTGCCCGACACATACACACACCCCCAAGTAATAGTGGGGCCTTACGATGAGCTTGTCAGAAATGGCAGGGAGACCAAGAACGCCGTGATGATTAATCAGAGCAGCTTTGGAGAATTTCCTCAACCCATCAGGTATTTCTGCTTTCTTTTCCTATTTCCTTCTCTCCTCAGACTCTCAAAAAGGAATTCCTTGACATCCAGTAACCCTCATCCCTGCCTCTACCTTCCATGACTGCTCATGTGTGACAACAGGGAAGAAGCAATATTAAATAAACAAAAATAAAACATATAGTTAATGATAGTCATCATAATCCCATCTTGGAATGGTCTAGAGCCCTCCAGGTCACCTTTGTCCACTTTCAAAAAGGCTGGTGTGACTATTTTTGCTCAGTGTTTTTTTTTTCTTTATCTTAATTTAGTCTTTGAACTTGAAAATAAATACTACCATCAGAACTGATGCCAATTCTAAGGCGAGTTTGCTTTCTTATTGGTTATATTCAATTCTTCCCTGAATAACATGGAAACAAATTTATCATTATTTATTATATAACTAACCCTGCCACTCGAGGTGTTGCAGGTGTGGCTGTGGTGCCTGGCTGCGTCAGCAGGTGGCAGATAGGAGACAGGCTTGTCTACACCCAGGGCTCTGCCCCATGGGCCCTGGATGGTTGATGGTCTGACAGAGAAGAAGACTGGGCCACCTCGGATGAACCCTGAGCCACAGCAGAGCCTGGCAAGCTACCCGTGGTGTATTCGATATGCCAAAAACAGTAACAATAATGGACCTCATTCTCAACAAATGGAGATGTTACTGGTGCCCGCTTGAGCAAATTGATGAACATCGGAAGACAAGTGACAAGTGATAATATAACTAATAAAATAAACTGTAATTTACACTAGGTCTTAGCATCCTGCCTGCAGCCTTCCAGGGGCCACCATGGGGCTGGAGCGATAGCCCAGCGGGTAGGGCGTTTGCCTTGCACGCGGCCAGCCTGTGCCGGCCTGGGTTCGATCCCGGTATCCCATATGGTCCCCGAGCATCGCCAGGAGTGATTCCTGAGTGCAGAGCCAGGAGTAACCCCTGAGCATCGCCGGGTGTGACCCAAAAGCAAAAAAAAAAAAAAAGATTAACCAGGGGCCACCATGGAACCCACAGTAGCTCAGGGTCCCAGGACATTGGTCTTAAGGGAGAAACGAAGCTGGCAGGGAGTCATCCCATAGAAGTAGAGTTTCAGCAAGGGAGAGAGCTTGATGGACTGAGTGCATGCTTTTACATGGGGATGGCTGGGTTCCCTCCCTGTCACCATCAGGTCCCAGAGCACCACCAGGAGTGACCCCAGAGCCTCAGGATGTGGCCAAAGAAATGAACAGGAAGGAGAAAAGGAGGGGATAGTACAGAGTTAACTCAGAGTGATATCAATCAACATTTCTAAATCAAGTAGAGTCTGATATGTTTTCCTGTGATGAATAGTGCATTTTTGTTATTGTTCGTTCATTGTTTTTGTGTTTGTTTGTTCGTTTGGTTTTTGGTGTGTTTTTTTTCTTTGGGGATCACACTCAGTGATGCTCTGTGGTTACTCCTGACTGCACTCAGGAATTACTCCTGGCAGTGCTCAGGCGACTCTATGGGATGCTGGGGATTGAACCCAGGTCAGCCATAGGCAAACACCCTACCCATTGTACTATTGCTCCAGTCCCCTCATTTGTTTTGCTTTTATTTGTAGATTTGGGGCCACACACTGTGGTGTTCAGGGTTATGCACTGAACACCATATAATGCTCAGGGGACCATATAATGGTGCTCGGAATTTGAACTGAGGTCTTCTGCCTGCCAGGCCACTGCCTGAGCCCATACTATCACTCTGGCCCCTTGTTTTCTTTTCTAATGGGACCATTGTCTCCCCTGTAGCAGAGAAGTACTTATCTACTCCTCACCAGGGATGGAGCATTCTCCTAACGCGAGGGGGATCTGCTCTTGGCCCTGGAGTTCCACTGCGATTTTAGTCTGGGCTAAACATAGGGTGAATGCACACCCTTGCCATTTTCATGGACTCGTTGCTAATGAATATAATCGTCTTCCAATGTAATTTGTTTCATTTACAAGTTGGCAGGAATGAAGAAGGCAGCTTTCCTTAGAAATGAACAGAACATGGTTACGAGGGTGAGGTCATCAGTTTACAATTAAGTAATTTTTCCCCTGACGGTTATAATAATAGTGATGGAACCCAGAATCTTTTAGCAGGCCCGTTGGCAGAAGAAGGAGATTGCATATTTTAGGATTTGAGCTGCCTTCTTTGAGTTGAAGGGAATATTTTCCCACACCCTGGGCTGCTCGTGTATCTCAGGCCCCTCACACCACAGGCATAACCATGTGTGAGAGCCTCTGCGGGCCATGGCACTCACAGCACTGTCCAATGTGAAGCCTTCACACCAGCCTTTCCCAAAGTGGGCAGCGGTGCCCTGGAAGCTCTGAAACATTCCAAGATGGGTGTGGTTGTCAGAGGCAATTGAGGGCCAAAAAGCTTTGCTCTCTTAAAGAAGCTAGTTTCCAGGGTGGGTGATGAGTCATTTTTTTTCCCTAAAAAAAAGCATGGGATCCTCTGACATGACATGATCGATAGGCAAAAAACTATGCATTCAAATTTTTGGATTGGAAGGACGTTCACCCAATCGGTGTGAATGAGGGGAAGAGGGTTTCTCCAAAGGAAGGGAACAGGCATAGTCAAAGATGTTGTGCTGCCCGTCAAAAGGAAAATATAGCTTCCCACTGAGGTCAGGAAAAGTTAACAGCCTCTCCTATCTTTATTTCTGCCTGTAGTGTCACCATTTTTCTAAGTTACGTTTTTATCTCTTTTCCTCTGGATGAAACAAAAACATTTCACAGTCTCCACAGACCTATTTTTGGCATGTTCTAATAAAAAGTCTGCAAAATATTTAAAGCCATCGGACGGGAGGGGGAATGTCTACTGGAACCAAAACTGTCAAATACTAGGTCGTCACTGAAGTTTTGTTGCTCCATTAAGGTCGGCATCTAGAGCCAGAGTGATAATAAAGGGGGCAGGTGCTTTTCTTGCATGTGGCCAACCCTGGTTTGATCCCCAACACCATACATGGTCCCCGAGCCTGCTACAAATGAGCCCTGAGGGGCCAGAGTGATAGCACAGCGGGTAGGTGTTAGCCTTGCCCGTGGTCGACGCAGGTTAGATTCCCGGCATCCCATATGGTTCCCTGGGCACCTCCGGGAGTAAATCATGAGTGTAGAGCCAAGAGTGAACCCTGAGTATTTCCATGTATGACCCCCAAAAAGAAAAAAAACCCAAGAAAAAAAATGAGCCCTGAGCCCAGAGCCAGAAGAAAGCCCTGAGAACACCAGTGTGTGTGCCCTCCACCAACTCCCCCCCACCCCCCCCAAATAAAGCATTACTTCGATCTGTTCTTGGGCTTAAGAAGAAGAAAGAGGGCAAAGAGATTTGATCTGTGACACCTCCTGTTTTCTCAACACCACCAAGAACAACCCCCTGAGCACAGAGGTGGGAGTAGACTCTGAGCACTACTGGGATGACCCAAAAAAGTCGAGAGACAGGGTGAGGGAACAGTTGAGAGAACCCTAGAGTGAAAAATTGAGATTTGGGGGAGTCTTTATTCTGGCCATTCCATTAGCTAAGGAGATCCTAAATAAGTTGTTTAGCCTAGATGAAGATCACCTTCTCTACCAGCAAAGCATGCACATAGATACATCAGCTGCCTACGTCATCACTTCAGACATTCCAATTGCCTCTAAATAGATGTTACACACCCAAATGCTCAAGTCACACGTCTTACTGTATGCTGCCAGATATTCCTAAGATATGTAGTTAGAAATGATAGTGCAAGTGCTATCTCCACCTCCTTTGAAAACTTGAGGAGTATCTTGAATGTCATCTAAGAATTCTTAGGAATATGCTCATTGTAAAGTCTCAGGGTACATAATTGTATTCTGTGTAAATATTTAAACAGAGAATCCTGAGTACCAAATAGTCATCAAAGAAGGAGGAGGCTGCAATTTCCTGTTGCTTCTTTTGTTTTAGTTTGTTTTGGGGACCACACCCAGCAATGCTCAGGGACTAGTCCTGACTTGAGGCTTTGGAAAGTTCACTCTTGGCTGTGCTCAGGAGCCATGCCATGCCAGGGAAGGAAACCAGGCCTTCTGAGTGCAAAGGCTATGCTCTGTCTTATGGAACTATCTATCTGGCTCTCCTGTAACTTCTTAAAGCAGCAAAACCGTTATCACAGTTTCCTGCCCTGCCCATTTATGGTCTCTGCTGCCTTAGAAAGTGGACTTAACTTTCACATCTCCACCTTTTCATCTTGACACGTGACTAATTGCCATTCCATCATAGCAGACTGTGATAAGCACTCAAGTAGCTCATGAACTTTCAGCCTTCAACTCGGTCACTGGCACAGAGCTAGCGTTCCTTACATGTTAGGTATGATCTTTTAAATCTGAGTGAGAATTGGGCCAAAAATGATAAGAATGAGATACTTATCCATGGAATCTGATTTTGAATCTTATAATGATTTAAAATTGGATAGAGTAAATAAAGAGATAAGGTTTGTGGTGCCTTGGTTATTTATTTATTTATTTATCTATTTATTTATTTATTTAGCTTTTTGGGGGTGACACCCAGAAATGTTCAGGGGTTACTCCTGCCTCTACACTCAGAAATTACTCCTGGCAGTGCTTGGGGGACCATGTGGGACATCAGGGATTGAACATGGGTTGGCTGTGTGCAAGGCAAATGCCCTCCCCACTGTATTATTATTCCAGCCCACCTTGGTTATTTTTATTTTTATTTATTTATTTATTTATTTTTTTTTTTGCTTTTTTGGGTCACACCCGGCAATGCTCAGGGGCTACTCAGGAGTGATTCAGGAGGAATCACTCCTGGCGGTGCTCGGGGGACCATATGGGATGCCGGGGATCGAACCCAGGCCGGCACAGGCCGGCTGCGTGCAAAGGCAAACGCCCTACCTGCTGGGCTATCGCTCCGGGCCAACCTTGGTTATTTTTAAATTTAGACTTTTCTTATAGAGACTCTCAGACATGGGGCAGAGCTGCTACTGGCTCTCCCTGTGCCCAGCCGCTCACGAGGTGCCTGGGAGGGATGACGGGTTCTAGCCCTGGCCTGCCACCCCAGCAGAGCCTCGCAACAAGCCAGACGACCCCCAATCCATGAGGGCCTCCACTTTCCACATCCGGACTTCCCCCTCATCAGAACTCCACCCAGCAGACCAGCCTATCACAGCCCGGCTCATACGGCCCCTTGCAGCTGCACGGTTCATCAATAAATGCTGGTTAGAGATGACTACAAGGGTATGCTACCCACATGGCAGAGCCTGGCAAGTTACCCGTGTCATATTTGATATGCCAAATACCAGTAACAATTATAGACCTCATTCCCATGACCTGATGGAATGGTTTGAGGCTCTTTATGTTCCTGGAGCAAGCAGGTGCCCTTGGGCTCTACTTGCATGAGACAGGACATATGGAGATGTTACTGGTGCCTGCTCAAGCAAATCAACGATGAACGGGAAGACAGTGATGCAGTGATAGACTTTTTATTGAAAGAATGTGGTTTACAATAATATTAATAATGGCTTCTTATGCACATAGTTCCAACACCACACCCATTACCAGTAGACCTATCTCCCCCCCCCCCAAAACCCCAATACCCCTCCTTTCAATTGAAATGTAGGCATTTTGAAATAATGTAGGTCTATTTAGAACTAACTGTCTATGCCCTTGGTAAGCAGTCAGTATGCAAATGGTGAGGTCTTGACTAAGTAGTGCTAAGTGATAGTTATGAAATGGAAATTTTTCTTTATGGACATATTTAAATTACATTGGGAGTATGTCCTACCCATTTATCAGCAGAAGCACTTTCATTACATGAAACCTTCTTATTTATTCCATTAGCCAATCACCTAAACATTTTTGTATTATTTCCTACCAGCATTTCTTCTGTATATAATTTTTCTCACTCCTAGTGGTAATTCCTGCAATATTTTTTATTGCATGCCTGCTATTTTTATCAGCCTTTTTTTTAAGACTATCAGGCTGATCTTTGGCCTGATTTTAGGCACTTTTTCCCTTTTGTAATTAGCTAAAATAAAGTCATTGTGATTCAGAGAAACCAGAGAGGGTGGGAAAATATGTGAATGACTTCTCCATTCCAGTGGAAATTCTCTTTCTGGAAGCCAAGAAGGCCAAGTTCCATTTTTCTCTTGGCGAGACTCTTTGAGACTCAAAGTGTCTTTGGGCTTCACATTTTGGTAGCTTAGCATCAGCCTGAGAACACTTTCACGCCCCAGCAACTGCAGAATCTCTCCCCTAACAACCAAGACTCCAATTTCTCGTGTATAATATAATTTCTCATGCCCAGAAAAATGTGTTTTCCTCCATTGGATCACTTTGCTTATCCCTCACATCCCAATGTTTGCTAGAAGTCAGAGAGGTTCTCATTTGTACAGATGACCTCAATATCCTGACCGTGTATATATTTTATATTTTATTCTGATCACAGTCCTCGGTGGGGGGGGGGCGGTTGCTGTGGTGTGGATACCTCAAGGCCCTCTGCCATGGGTTCATCGAAAGCTAACAATATTTCTTTTCTGGGATACTTTATCTATATGAAATTAACTCGGTCCCAAAGAGGGGAGATATGGGGACAGTGGTTAAGGAGCTTGCCTTGCACATGGCTACATCACTAGGAGTGATCCCTGAATGCAGAGCCAGGAGGAACCCCCTGAACATTGCCAGATGTGGCCCAAAAAAAGAAAAAACAGAGAGGGAAAATAATTTGGGGTGGGCAGGGCCGGAGGAGTTGTTTGTTTTCTGAAGGACCATGGATGGGGCTTGATGCTGTGTTCTCTAGTCTGCTCACGCTCAAACTGTGCTATTTTTACTTTGTCCTGATGGTATAAATCCCATATGTTGGCCACCTCCTGAAAACAGGATGTTTCCACTGGCAGATTGTATGGGGAGTCTGGGATGGAAGCAGGAAACATACAGTCTTGCCTGGAAGAGGGATTTTAACTTTTGGCTGCCTGCACCATCACGCAAGCCTTTGCCGAGTGCACCAGCATGCAAAGGACAGTGCATCATGGGATGAATGATGAGAAATGAAGCCGGAAAGCGCACGCTTGAGTTCCATCAGGCTCTGGGTTCAGCGAGGCGGGGAGGTCTGCTGCGCAGGAGCTGGGAGTTGACATAGCTAAGACAGGGAGTCTCTGCCATGAGCTCTTGCCAGCCCATCTCCACACCTGGACCAAGACCAAGTCTTAGCTTTCCCCCAAACACTCAGACACTGAGCTGGAGCACTGCAAGTGGGTCGCCACTCTGAGTGAGGTATGCCCAGCACCAAGATCTCTCTCTCTCTCTCTCTCTCTCTCTCTCTCTCTCTCTCTCTCTCTCTCTCTCTGTCTCTCTCTCTGTCTCTCTCTCTGTAAGTGTGTGTCTCTCTGTGTCTCTTTGTCTCTCTGTCTGTCATCTGTCTGTCTCTCTCTGTCTCTCTATCTCTGTCTGTCTGTCTCTGTGTCTGTGTCTGAGTGTCTCTAACTCTCTATGTGTGTGTGTCTCTCTGTGTCTCTGTCTCTCTGTTTGTCATCTGTCTGTCTCTGTCTCTGTCTCCATCTCTCTGTCTGTCTCTGTCTGTCTCTCTGTCTGTCTGTCATCTGTCTGTCTCTGTGTGTCTGTGTGTCTGTGTGTCTGTGTGTCTGTCTGTGTGTCTGTCTGTCTGTCTGTCTGTCTCTCTCTCTCTCTCTCTCTCTCTCTCTCTCCTCTCTCCCTCTTCCTTTCTCTTTCTCTTGCCATCTCCAGGCATGCCAACATGATAAAAGGCTTGTCTTTTTTTCCTCTTTCCCTGCCAGGCCTGGGAGCTTGCTGAAAGCCTCGCTAACTCACTACTGCACCTGGCTTCCTGTCCTAAGTCCTTGCTTCCCCCGACATGTTTGCCTTTCTGCAGGGGCACCGCCTCTCTGACAGCCTCCATGAGGCAGCCAGATCACAGTGCCAGGGGCAGGAGCAGGCCAGCAGCAGGAAGTTGTTTGATGGGGACTGGCCAGTGTGATAAAACCAAGCATCGAGGATAGACGCAGACAGGCCAGTGTCCCCGGATGCCGAGACTGCCTTGGCAGCCCAGAAGAAGCAGGAAAGACTCTGGATTTGTCAGAAGTTGAACCATCTTGTTGATGCCCACTCTCGGCCTCCCATTCCCAAACAGGGAGGTCTCGCACCTTCCTCCAGGGATTGGGGGTGGCTCTTGTTTCTCCAGAGTTTTCTTCTGGTGGCTGCTGTTTCAAAGCAGCTGGATTGCAGCTGTGCTACTTGTCAGAGAGAGGGTTATGCTGAGCCTGAGCCCCAGAGGACAGACAGGAGGGAAAGTTCCCCCCTTGACAAAGGACAGGCTGGATTCTTGCTCTGTCTGGCTGACTCGGAAAAGAGAATTTCAGTTGAGCTACTCACAGGTTCTGGAGTCTAGAGTGTGTGCGTGGCATGTGTGTGTGCATGGTGTGGGTATATGGCATGCGTGTGCATGGTGTGTGTTTGTGTGTGTGATCACAAGCTGTATCTTAGCATTCCTTTCTCAAGCCACATTCCATTACCCCATATTCAACTCTCTTGAGCCCTCCCAAGAGAACCAGCTGCTTGATGCCTTAAAGAGGAAATGTCAAAAGCTCTTGAGGTTTAGAATTTTAGAATCCACAGGGCTGATAACTTCCTCCCCGCTTATGAAAACAAACAGCTTTAATTCCTCTTTTTCTCTGCACAAATACAATTCCCCAATGATGGTCTCCCTCCAGAACCCAGTTCTCTCAAGGACACACAGAGGATACTGATCAGCCTGTAATTCAGTTGGAGATGCAGCTAATACACTCAGGATCTTGATAGTTTAACAGGAGGAGTGTGTGTTACTTACACTCCAATTACAACCTGATTCAAAGATCAGGAGGTGACGCTCTCTGCTGGAGGCCAAAACATTTCCTACCTCACCTCTGAGAAGCAAAGGGTCAGTTGAACAGAAGCAACTTTTGATTAGAAAGATCATTAACTTAGGGTGCCTCTAGTAAATACATTGTTGGCTGGCTCTACTAAAGTTCTTGGTAAGGCAAGGCAGAGGACCCATAATATCATTTTCTAAGGACAGAAGGAATCGGTTTTCTTTCCACAGATGTGTTAGGGATAAAGGTTGAACATTTTGTTTTGATTTTCAAGTTTAAGAAAAATAAGAATTAAGTTGTGATTCGTCTACTTGTCACACACACACTCATCTTTATTCTCTTGTTTCTGTTCATTCTCTTTCTTTCTACACCCCTTCCTCCCATTTTCCTCGTCCTTTCTGAGAGGAAGAGACTGGCAGACTGGCAGAATAGTAGAATCTTGGGAGACTGGCAGAATAGTAGAATCAGAAACAATAGCTCATTCACAGGAATGTGGGACTAGAGATAAGTAGAAGTCATTGAATTTCTATTTCTCTTATTCTGTTCATTCATTTTCCTTTGAATATTATTTCTAAAAGACTGAATGAGATTTGTTTTCTTTCCCTCAACATCCACCTAAAAATATTTTTTTTTTAGTTTTGGGGGTCATACCCTGCAGTGCTCAGGGGTTACTCCTGGCAGTGCTCCAGGAACTTGATGGGATGCTGGGAATTGAACTTGGGCAGGCTGCATGCAAGGCAAATGCCCTCCCCACTGTGCTATTGCTCCAGCCCCTCACCTCAAAATTTTTATGTAGTAGAAAAGTGTTACATATGTTCATGCTTCTATCCCAACTATGGATTTTTTTTCTGGGTAATATAAATCTGAAATAAGACCAGTACTACTCACATGGTTTATTTTGCACATACTTCAGTGAAGGAATCCAGCCAAGACTGGTTTATTCTTGATTATGCCTAATTTTATTCAGCACTAGCTTTAATGCCAAGAGCAAAAGAGATTTAATCCCCATTAATATTTGTGGATGTGATTGACTTGTATCAATAATGGGACTATATTATAGTAAAAAGATATTTTAAGAGATTACTTTCAACTGTGGTCAGGTTTGGCATATGTCTGATATGACTCATGAAGGAGAAAATGAAAGCTCTTCAGCCTCTAAATCGGAATGAATACTTTAGCTTTGGGCCTATGGGGCCACACCTGGTGATGCTCATGGCTTACTCCTGGCTCTTTCTCAGGAATCACTCCTGGTGGGCTTAGGGGCCCATGTGGGTTGGCAGAGAATTGAACCCAGGTTGTTCATGTGCAATGCAAGCACCCTACCTACTATACTTACTATCTCTCTAGCCCCACAGTAAATACTTTTATGATAAAAAATTAATTTAAAATAATGTGATTGGAGTCACAGAGTACTCCAGATACAGCACATGCTAACATATAAGAGGCCCTGAGGAGTCAATTCTCATACCAAATGCCTCTCCCTGCTGGCAGGAGTCTGTGGCCCTGGTATCCCCCAGTCCTGCAGAGACCAACCAGAGAACCATTAGGGCCCGCACTGCTGAACTACTCAGGCACCACCAGGCAGAGGCTGGTGAGCAGTAAATAATTTAACTATGTTTTAAATGTCCTGAAAATGTTTTGTTGCTGTTTGGGTCATACCTGTCAATGCTCCGGGGTTACTCCTGTCTCTGCATTCAGGAATTACTCCTGGCAATGCTTGGGGGACCATATGGGATGGTGGGGATCAAACCCAGGTTGGCCACATGCAAGGCAAATGCCCTCCCACTGTACTATAGCTCAGGCCCACATGATATGAAATTTTAACCAGAGGTATGCAATGCTGTTAGCCTTCCAGTGTCCAAAGACTATCGCATCAGTTTTATTATTTGCTTCACTCATTTGCTAAATAGGTATTGAGTCCATATTCTGTGTGTGCATTTGTGCTGTGGCCGGAATACAGATAACCCCTGTTCTCAAGGGGTTTGCAATCAAGTGGGGAGACAAATAAACAGTTCCAATAAAACAGTGCTGAGAATAAAGGAAGAAGGTCAAGGGCAGTGCAGTGAAGGCTTGGTCCTTAGAGACAGGATATTTATTTCAGTCAATTTGCCACAATCCCAAGTCTGGGTTTATAGGCTCAGAAACCTTTGTGGAAATTATATCTCCAAAGTATTCTTAACTCTGGCCAAATAATTGGAATCGTTAATAGTAACTAGAATGCCAGTTTATTGATTTGCCCTATGAAATAGAACTACCCAAGGATTTAAATCCTTAAGCCCAGCAGTCAGGGCTTCAGGGCAGCTGAGGCAGGGATGAAGTTAGAAGCAGGAGAATTCGTCATGAGCCTGAAACAGAAGTAGTCACTGTTTGCTGAGCGCTCATAATATATCAAAGTGGTGCTGGGCTCTGATCATGAAAACCTGGTAAAGTCGTCTCCAATGTGGAGAGACCTCACGCCATGTTGGGACAAGTCAGAGCTCTGAACAGGAGTTTCCTTGCCATGGATGCTGAGTTGCTGAGTGCCAATGTGGCCACAGTCCAGAATGTACTGACCCCGTGCACCCCTTCAATATCCAACCTCATGGGCTAGTTGAGAGTCACAATACACAGTTATGGCCTTCCTGGGTACCTAACATTTTTGTGTTTGCGAAAGCACTTTGAGACTGGGGCTCAAGCGACAGCACAAAGGTAGGGCATTTGCCTTGCATGCAGCCAACTCGGGTTCGATACCCGGCATCCCATATGGTCCCCGAGCACTGCCAGGAGTAATTTTTGAGTGCAGAACCAGGAGTAACCCCCTGAGTACTATAAGGGATCCTTCAGCACACAACTAGGAGTAAGCCCTGAACAAAAGTCAGGTATGGAAACAAGCAAACAAATCCCTGTGTAAGAGAAAAAACATTCACATAAAGTCTATTTCTGCGAAATAGTTGTTAAATAATGGAAGTCAGGACCTGAGATTTGAACAGAGGTATGGCACTTGCGTTGCATGCAACCAAGCCCATCTATGCTCTCTAGGCACAGCCGGCAGCACAGAGTCAGAAATAGCCTTTGAGTACCGCTAAACACTGTCTAAGCTCCTTCCTCCAAAACTACAAGATCATTATATGCTAGATAAAACAATGCCATCCTGGCCTGCCCCTCCCCCAGGAAACCCTAGACCTTCCCCATTTTTACCCAGTACCAGAGTTGGATCGATTCTAGCATCTGTTTTGACCACAGCAATGGGTTAATATTTTTTACAGGTCTCTCACGTTAAGGCATTTTGTACATCCCTCTGAGCTGATGCATTATGTAGATGACACCATTTAATTCTCAATGACTTATTTCAAATTCTTAAAGAAACATCATGGTTACCTATAAATAAGGAAGATTAACACAAATTAGAAGCTTTTACTCTGCTCTATTACCAAATAATAGAGCCATTACTACTAAATCATCCTGCCTTCTAGAGGATTTCCCCCAAGCAACCCTAAAAAGAAGCTCTGGAAGACAACAGTGACCAATGGCCGAGGGACATACTCTCAAAAGACAGGGAAGCAGGATGTAGGAGCTCTTTCCTGGGAGGAATGGGGGTTGGGGGCTTGGGGCCACTCTTGGCAGTGCTCAGGGCTTACTTCTGACTCTGTGCCCAGAAATCACTCCTGACTGGGCTTGAGGACATTTGGGGTGCTGGGAATGAAACCTTAGTGTATGCAAGACTGTTGTCCTACCTACTGTACTATTGCTCTGACCCCAGCAGGAAATCTTATTGTTGGTTGTTTTTATTTTGTTTGTGGAGTTCTTTTATTTGTATTTTTATTTCTAGGTGACACCCAACTATGGCCAGAGCTCATTCCTGCTCTGTGTTCAGCAATCACTTTTTTAAAGATTATTTTTTTCAGTTTAGGTTTTGTGATTTACAATACTATTGGTGATTTCCTGTGCACATAATGTAAATATCATGCCCATAACCAGTGTACCTGCCTTTCTTCTCCAAGGACACCAAAACTTCTTCCTTTAAAGCACCCCCCAACTTAGTTGTGTGGATAAGTTCTCCTGTCCTGCAGCCTTTGTTGCTACTTTACTGTGTGTCTTTAAATCCCAGCTATGAGAATATCTCTCTTGGCAGTGCCCTGGGACAATAGGTCATGGCAGGAATCAACCACACTACACGGGAGACAATCGCCTTAACCCTGTACCAATCTCTCTAGTCCCGTTCAGTTGTTGTTTATTGGGATGGGGTGTACTTTTTGGTGGGTTGGGGGTGGGTGGTGTATTATTTTTCTGAATCAAGAGCCAGTACAAATCTTTCCTGAAAAGGTGCAGGAGTGGGATTTAGTGGGTGGGGACTCTGGCTGTGCTCAAGGTAGCTTACTCCTGATTCTGTGCTCAGAAATCATGCCTGGTGCTGCTGAGGGGACCATATGTTGTAAAGGGTAATGAACTCAGGTTGGCTATGTGCAAGGTGAGCAATTTACCTACTGTACAATCTCTGGCCCTGTTTTTGCTTTTTAAAATAAATACTTAGTGAATAATAAACTCTGATTTATTATTCACAATTGAAAAGCTTCTGCACCTCAAAAGAAACGGTGACCAAGATACAAAGACAATCCACAGAGTGGGAAAGGATATTCACCCAATACCCATCTGACAAGGGGTTAATATCCAGGATATATCAGGCACTGGTAGCACTCCACAAGAAGAAAACAGCCAACCCCATCAAAAAATGGGGAGAAGAACAGAAGCTTCCAAAAAGAAGAAATTCGAATGGCCAAAAGGCATATGAAAAAGTGCTCTTCATCTTTAATCATCAGGGAGATGCAAATCAAAAACAACAATGAGATACCATCTCACCCCCACAGAGACTGGCACACATCCAAAACAGCAAGAACAACTGGTGCTGGCATGGATGTGGGGAAAAAAGGGACTCTCATCCACTGCTGGTGGGAGTGCTGACTGGTCCAGCCCTTTTGGAAAACAATATGGGCATTCCTCCGAAAGCTAGATATTGAGCTC
Source organism: Cryptotis parvus (assembly GCA_021461705.1). Taxonomy (NCBI): domain Eukaryota; kingdom Metazoa; phylum Chordata; class Mammalia; order Eulipotyphla; family Soricidae; genus Cryptotis; species Cryptotis parvus. The sequence goes on along the minus strand of JAJIBD010003897.1, from coordinate 69,517 downwards.
CCATTTGATCCAGCAATAGCACTCCTGGGAATATACCCTAGAGACCGAAAAACACATAGCAGAAACACTATCTCTACTTCTTTATTCATCTCTGCGCTATTCACTATAGCTAGAATCTGGAAACAACCTAAATGCCCGAGAACAGAGGACTGGCTAAAAGAAACTGTGGTTCATCTACACTATGGAATACTATGCGGCTGTCAGAAAGGATGAAATTATGAAATTTACCTGCAAATGGATGGACATGGAGTCTATCATGCTGAGTGAAATTAGTCAGAAGGAAAAGGACAGATATAGAATGACTGCATTCATTAATAGGATATAGATACCAGTGTTTTAATAAATATGGGAAATGGTAATGGCAGATTAAAACTCACCACTGAATATACACAAAGAGACTTAAGTGATAAACTCTAAATATCTGCAGGGCTAGCCACAATGTGTAAAATAAGAGGGAGAGAGAGATGCAGAGACAGAGATAGAGATAGAGAGAGAAAGAGAGGAAACTGGGGTACCTGCTATTAAGGCGGATGGGGGACGGGAAGGGGAGGGGTACATTGGTGGTGGAAATGGGGCACTGGTGGAGGGATGGGTGCTGGAATACTGTATTACCAAGAACCAATTATGAACACCTTTGTAATTGTATGTTTCACGGTGGTATAATAAAAAAATTAAAAAAAAAGGAGTATAAAAAAAAAAGAGTATGCTCCCTACGGCAGAGCCTGGCAAGCTACCCGTGTCGTATTTGATATGCCAGATACCAGTAACAATTATAGACCTCATTGCCATGACCTGATGGAATGGTTTGAGGCTTTTTATGTTCCTGGAGCAAGCAGGTTCCCTTGAGCTCTACTTGCATGAGACAGATCATATGGATATGTTACTGGTGCCCGCTCGAGCAAATCGAAGATAAACGGGAAGACAGTGATACAGTGATACAGTGAATAATAAACTCATTCTCAAAAATTGCAATTCTCAGAATCTCAAAAAAAAAATCCTCAGAATCATCCCCTGTGCTTTAGGTATATTTGAGAGGAAACTGCTAGTGTGTGTGTGTGTGTGTGTGTGTGTGTGTGTGTGTGTGTGTGTTTAAGAAACGATACAATTGACTATGAAACATCGTTTCCCACCAATTCATCATCAGCCCTCAGAATACTACTCTCTAAAACATTTACATTTTCGACTTCATCAGACCAAAGGCAGAGTTTATTAAAACAGTCCCTTTTCCCACAGAGCCTCAGAAGGAGATTCATTTGGCTCTAAAGCATCTCCATGTAATTTGTAGCTATGTGTGTCCCAAGGGGAAGCTACAGTAAGGACACCATGAGAAAATATGCTGCTTATTTAAGCATTTAAGCTGAGAAGTGTTGATAGATGCATCTTCTTTGTAAAAAGCAAACACAAGTTGTCTTTTGGCCTTCTATTCTGTTAAGCTGATTTGTGCGTAACCCCTGCCTTTAGCATTAGCTATTTATGTACTAAGAGAATATAAGAATTCAAGAATATGCCTAGAACAGGACCTGGCCCACTCTGGAATGCTTGATGATGAATATCTGAATGAATGTGTGATGAAATAATTAAACAAAATTGCTTTCTCCCCACCTCCACCCCCGCCGAAATGTTCAGGGATTGAGGAACTCAGCTATCACCCAGTGTGACTTGCTTTTCTCACCTGTAGGATGCTCTGACTTCCATGACTTCTATCTCTGCACTTCTGGGGTGTCCCTGACACCACCACCAAAAAAAATTAAAAAGGATTGAGGAGTCCAGGGGGATAAGGTTTTGTCTGGCATGCAGCTGAAACTGGTTCCATCCCCAGTACTACAGATGCTCTACCGAGTACTGCCAGGGATGATCCCTGAACACAAAGTTAGGAATAAGCCCTGAACACTGCCAGATGTGGCTATAAAGTTTTAAAAAGGTGGAATGCATTTTGTATTTATTGCCTAGCCAAAAAAATAAATTAAAAAAATCTCAGATTCTGGAGCAGTGGGTGACAACTTTGCTAAATGCATAAGTGATAGGTGAATTTCTAAGAGAAGACAGGTGACAGCTCAGCATGAATGCAAGTGCAAGGATGTGTGTGTGTGTGTGTGTGTGTGTGTGTGAAGCAGCATGTCAAAGCTAAAAGGAAGCTCATGTGTGAGTTGTCTGTAGGAACCCAAGCAAGGCACCTTGTGTTTCAGGGAGACACATAGGAGACACAATCATAGATAAGAGCACCATTTGCAGCTTACAAAATCAGACTTTGACCAATGCACCTTCCACCTAAGCCTCTGTTAATTTATTCATAAGGTGATAATAGCACTTAACCAGTTCAGGTTGTAACTAAGTAATTGAAGTAATAATGGCAACCCCTTCTACAACACTTCTTACAATCCAGGCACTGTTGTAAGCCCAGTACACACCTTCCCTTGTGGAACCTCACAAAAAAACAGAGGTGACTAAAATCTCCCTTCACAAGGGAGGAAAGCAGGCAGACAGAGGAAGACATTGTCCCGAGGGTTAGCCATGGTAGAGTCCCAGAATGATTTTGTGGTCACAGCACTGGGTTTGATGTTCCCTCTCTCACTGGCCCTCAGTCTGACCATGTGTGCTAGAAAGGATGCTGACATAGATCACTATGGATCAGTATTTGTTCCATGAGTATTGAATCCTCACTGTGCAAAAGAATTCACTAAGACTTAAATTAGTAAAGAAACTTGCCAAAAGCCTTTATATGGACCTCACAAGCTAATTTCGGTCGGTGTTATTGAGGCATCAGTGAGAGGAGGGGCTAGGAGGAGGGAAAATTGGGCCATGCCTTATGGTGCTCAGGGACTTTTCCTGGCTCTATGCTGAGAAATGATCCCCTGGTGACACTCGGGAACCATATATGGTTCATATACAGTTCTGGGTGTCAGCTGCTTTGCAAAGGCAAATCCCACTGACCCCAGGGGCAGTGCTTTTAACCTTGCCAAGCAATGATGGTTCCTGGGTCCATCTGTCTGCAAGTAGCAGGAAGGGAGCGCTAGAGATTGAAGTGCACGCACCCCTGGCATTTCCAAACGCCACCAAGAGCTCAATGGATCTCTCGGGTTGTTCATAGACGGTGACTCCCACTCTTTCCTTTCTTTTTGCTCTGTCTTTTGCATTTCATTCTTGATATTTGCCTCAGAACCCCAAATCAGGCCTCTGCAACCCCCAATTTCCATTTCTAACTAGCAGAAGGAAAAGAAAATATTAGAAATCATACTCTGAACTACCCATCATTTAGCAAATACTTCTGAAGAGTTCTTAAGTAATCAGCCATTTGAGACTTAGGATTGTGTTTGAGAAGAGGCTGTAACGAGATGAGTGAAGAACTGTGTGATGCACTTCAGCATATAATTCTCTTGGCTGCAAATAACAAGCTGCAAATTCCTAACTCCTAAAAGAAAACTAGTTTCAAAAATATATATAAATGAAACATATCCTTAGAGTATTATATACTGACCTGTAATTGAACATTAATATTGAATTGAATACCTTCACATGAATCATTCTTTTTTATTATGGAGAAACGGACGGAGCTGTTTCTTTGATTTAGAATGGAAGAATAATGGGTATTTGCTTCCAACTCGGTGGGCTAATTATTGAATGCTGTCATTCTTGGTGTTTCAGACCTTAAGGTGATTAAGCATGGATCAAAGCTAAAATTAAAAAAGAAAAGCCCCATTACCAAATTCTAAACAGCTTCAATAACTTAGTGCCAATCTCTGAAGGACATTTGTACCTTGTTATGAGAAAGAATTATTCATAATGTGTGCCTAGCATATAGACGGCATCCTTTATTTGAAACAATAGAATAGTCATCCTTAGGAGCTGATGAAAATAAATAGGCCAGCAAAATTTAAAGGGAAGGAAAGGGGTGGGAGGAGGCGAAGACCACCCAGTAGGTCTCTATAATAATTGCTTGTCACTGTAACATCAAGTAGCTCATCCTTTTTAGGAACTTGTTATGTGGCCAGGCCATTATGTTCTCTGGATGGGGGGAAAAATGCAGTAACTCACAGAAAAGCAATGACAGGATGTTGCTGGTTTACCTAATAGTATCGACTAGACAGGCGAATTATAGCTTGCAAGCAAAGAAAGAGTCTGCATGTAGAATTCTTTTGCTGTCCTTTTGCCCAATCAGAATTGTTCTCATTTAAAAAAATATCAATATCCTTGAAAGAGATGAAAGAGACTGTCCCCGTGTTTGGCTGTGAGTGAGTGAGGGAAGACACTGCCTTCAGAGCCAGGCCCAGTTGCTCGCTGACTGAAACCTCCGCTGTGGTTGGGCGGAAGCCGGGAAGAGAGGCTGTACAGGAGTGCCCCTTGCTGGTCAAGCCTGAGAAACTCTGGGCAGAGACTGCTGAAGGCCGGTTTCAGTGAGCGAACGGTACGGTGTGTTCTGCTCAGATGCAAGGAAGCCAAATCCGTTTAACCTAAACATCTGTAGCCGATCTGAAAAACAATTTGAAGGCTGAGATGAGGCACTGGGGAATCCACAGATCCTGTTAGAGAGGGAATTGTTGAGTATGAAGACAAACTACATGCAAGTCTAAGTCTATCTTCAAAATAAAACCAGCTCAATCCATTCCTGAAAATGTACTGTAGTGAAGAAAAAGAGAGAGAGAGAGAGAGAGAGAGAGAGAGAGAGAGAGAGAGAGAGAGAGAGAGAAGAGATAAAGAACTCTCCATAGAGGCAGGCTAGGGAGAGGGGAGGGAATCAGGGATATTGGTGGTGGGAAATGATCATTGTGGAGGGATTGGTGCTAAAGCAATGTATGACCAAAACCTGAACATAAACATTTATGTCACGGGCGGAGCAATAGCCCAGTGGGTAGGGCGTTTGCCTTGCACGGCCCAAGCCAGTCCGGGTTCGATCTCCGGCATCCCATATGGTCCCCGGAGCACCGCTGGGAGTGATTCCTGAGTGCAGAGCCAGGAGAAACCCCTGAGCATTGCCGGATGTGACCCAAAAAGCAAAAAAAAAAAAAAAAAAAAAAATCTATGTCATTGTATATCTCACGGTGGTATAATAAAATATTTATTTAAAAAAAATGTACCCGTAGTGATACCACAAACTCTTTCAACGCCCAAGGCAAAAGTGACCCTGGATTAGGTCTCTCAAACCATAAAGAAAGCAATAGATACACACAGATACACACACACACACACACACACACACACACACCGTCTGTCAAAGAATTCTAAATTTAAAATTAACTTCCAAACACAAGGATTCTTTTTCTGCTGTATTCATTAGATCATTGGCAAGTACGCTATAATTTTAATCAATGATTGCAATTATGGTGAAATTTTCTGTTGGCCTTTCTTTTAGGGTGTGACTGTATTATTTTCATCATTTAACTATGCAGTTACTCTGTCAAATAGGCCATCATCAGAACTGATTCATTCTTAAGCTTCTGTAATGAGACATCAGACTTAATACATTGGACTTATACTGAGCAATACCAGAACCAGGTATAGAATTATTTCTCTTGGGGCCAGAGCGATAGCACAGCAGGTAGAGCATTTGCCTTGCATGCAGCCAATCTGGGTTCGATCCCCAGCTTCCCATGTGGTCCCCAGAGCACCACCAGGAATAATTCCTGAGTGCAGAGCCAAGAGTAACCCCTGAGCACTGCTGGGTGTGACCCAAAAAAGAAAATAAAAAGATTTATTTTTCTTTTCCCCTACAAGATACTCATCCGAAAACAAAGTATTTAGAGTTACAAGATCTAACTCTTTGGGTGGAAAAGGCCTGTTTAGGCCATCCAAATAAAACATGTGGGGACTAGGTCAGGTGGTGAACTTCAAAGATTTGCAAATCAACCTCAGAATCCCCAGCCTACAGATAAATCCTAACAACAGGCACCAAGGAGAGGAAATTTCAAGTACCTGGAGGACTTCAAGAGACCTACAATAACAAGACAATCTTGAAAAAAGAGAAATGAAATTAAAGGACTTACATTTTTCAACTTCAATGCATAGTACAAAGCTACAATTATAAAGATGATAAAGTATTAACATAAAGAAAGACAGAGATCAGAACTGGAGAGACAGTACAGTGAGTAGGTCTCTTGCTTTGCATATGCCCAACCCAGGTTCCAACCCAGGACCCACATTATTGCCTGACTGCCAGCAGTGATCCCTGAGCACAAAGCCAGGAGTAAACCCTGAGCACAGCCAGGTAGGGCACTTTCCTTGCATGCTGCCAGATCCCAGGCATCACATATGATCTCCCAAGCACTACCAATAGTAATTCCTGCATATTAGCCAGGAGTAACTCCTGAACACTGCCAGGTGTGACTCAAATATATATATATATATATATATATATATATATATATATATATAAGTATATAAATATATATTTATATATATACATATATACATAATGTATATATAAATATATATACATTATATATACTCAAATATATATATTTATGTATATATAATGTATATATATATTTGAGTATATATAATGTATATATATATTTTTATACATAAATTATATATACATATATATACTGCTTGGGCAAGAAAAATAGCACAGAAGATAAAGTGACCAGCCTCAGTGTGACGCCCCAAGTACCTACAAAGTAACACCTGAACACAGAGCCCTGAGTAGCCTCTGATCACTGCCTGGTGTGGCCCCAAACTCAAAAAGAAATAAATATAAAGGAAAATGAATTGTTTATTGAAACATAGGCAAATTATCGAAATAATATTTCTTCAAAGAAGATATCCAAATGGACTCTGGGCGCATGGGAAAAGTGTTCAACATCAGTAACAGGATATGTCATTTTGTACCCATGACGTTGAATATATTAAAAATAGAAAAGGGCCAGAGAGAGATAGTACAGAGGTGAAGGCAGTTGCCTTGCATCTGTTAACCTGGTTAAAATCTCTGGCGCCACATATGGTCCTCTGAACACTGCCGGAGACCAGTAATGAGCACAAAATCAGGACATCCTGGTGTGGGAAGAAGAGTGCCTAAGGCCGAGGCAGGAGCGAGGATATGCGAGCCCACTGCTGCTCCCAGCTTTGCTCTCCACTGCTTCCAATTAGAATATTAGACTTCAGTGAGCACATCATCATTTTGGTATTCCTCTCCCAGGCATTCTGTGTTTCAAAGCACAGATCTGCCAAATTGCATTTATGAAGTGCATGGGCTGGGTTGTCATTGTTGGCTGAGCTGTCCTTGGAGTTTCTGGAGTTTCTGGAAGCTGAGGGCTGGCACTTTAATCTCTGCCCTTCCCATGCCTCGCCCATTGCTGAACCCAGGGGAAAAAACGTTCCATAGGCACTTGTTAAATGGAAGAGTAAATGAGATCCTGGCTTTCTCATCTTAACTTGTTAGAAAGTGCATAACTTCTTGTTTCTGCTAAACTGAGCTGTTTTCTCAGCTATCCAAACCCAAGAATCACGATTTTGTTTTAAAGGTTATTATTACAATACATATTACATAAGTTTTGGTTATAATAGCTTAACATTTGCTGAATATTTTTGGCCTGGGTCTACCCTCAGCAATTTCTATTGATTATTTCACATGGCCTCAGAGTAAATCTTGGAGAAGAAATTTTTTTAGTCTCATTTTTTTTTTAATTTGGGGGCCAGCACCCAGCAGTGGTGAGGGCTGCTCCCAACTCAAGGTTCAAAGGTATCTCCCAGGGGTGCTATGGTGATTGAACCCCAGGCTTCCACATGTAAAGGATGTGCTCAAACCCTATGAGCTGTCCTCTGGGCGTTGGCAGGACTGGTGAGTATTGAGCCATACCCAGTAGTGCTCGGGGATTACTGGGATCTCTCCAGATGGTGCTCAGGGGATCATATGTAGTGCCAGGGATCAAACTCAGGTCCTTGAATAGAAAGCAAACTCCCGCCCACTTTGTTGTCACCCCCACCCGTACCCCACTGCCTTTATTTTTATTTTGGTGGCCTCCAGCCCTTTTAGTCTTGCATTACAAATGTGGAAATCAAGATTAAATGATTCACAGAGGTTAGATGACTTGTCTAAAATCACTGTATCGATGAGCTGTGATTCGAAACTCTAAACTGCAATGTCTACGCCTTCTTGATATATGATTTGATTGATATTCCCTTCTGTAAGATAAATGAGAAAAAGAATAAAATTTGTGCTCGGGTTTGAGAGTTCATGGATTGAGATTCCCTGCCCATGTCAAGGATGACAAATAGCTTCCCTTCAAACACAGAAGGCAGTGACTTGAGAACTCTCGCTCCACAGGCAGAATGCCCCAACAGCCCCCTGCATTGAGAAGCCAACCATTGACACAGGCAGGCAACAGAAATGTGGGTCAGCTTCTGCCCTCAGTCGGCATCCAATCTGTAATCAACCACAAGCTGAAAGTCTTTCCATATTGCTTGTCCTGGCTGCTTGATGGGGACGCCGCCGGGGTCCCCAACAGTGCTGGGAAGCAAGTTCCCTTATACCTCCAAAGCCGGCGGGAATGGATGAAGACTCAGGAATCCGATGCAGTTTTAAAATGCTTTACTTATCACAGGTTCAGGCATATAAGTCTGCAGTAGAAAAAACCCTATGCTTAGGATTCCCGGCTAAAACCCCAGCCACGTGTAGGCCAAGATGGCGGCCACCACGTGTTAAGGCCCTGTAAAGAGGAGACAAAGACAAGACTCCCAAGAAAGGTGCGAGCTCACAAAAAGAGGGCCCAAAAAGAGAGCACGAGAGAGGAAGCAGGCTAGTTTTATACCCCTGCAACTCAGACCTCCCTCCCACTATTATGGAAAGCAGGGAGGGTCAAATGCCCTCAGGTAATTTCTCCCAGCACCTCACCTGTATCACTGTATCACTGTCTTCCCGTTCATCATCGATTTGCTCGAGCGGGCCCCAGTAACATCTCCATATATCCTGTCTCATGCTAGTAGAGCCCAAGGCATATGCTTGCTCCAGGAACATAAAGAGCCTCAATCCATTCCGGAATGAGGTCTATAATTGTTACTGGTATTTGGCATATATATCAAATACAACACGGGTAGCTTGCCAGGCTCTGCCGTGCAGGTAGCATATTCTTGTAGGCATCTCTAAGTCCAGCATTTAGTGATGAACCTCGCGGCTGCAAGCGGCCGCACGAGCCAGGCGCTGATAGGCTGGTCTGCTGGGTGGAGGTCTGACGAGAGAAGTCCGGATGTGGAAAATGGAGACCCTCATGGAGTGGGGTTGTTGCGAGGCTCTGGCTTGTTGCGAGGCTCTACTGGGGTGGTGGGCCAGGCCTAGAACCCACCATCCCTCCCGGGCACCTCGTGAGCGGCTGGTCACGGGAAGAGCCAGTAGCAGCTCACCTAGGCCCTCACCTAGGCCCTTTTATATGCTAATATCTTGAGCTAAGATCTGCCTGGAAAAGCCTTTATAGGGTAGAGAAGGGGTTTCCGAGATGGCATGTCTCTGTACCAAATTCTAATACTAGTACCAGTTAAATATTTCTCCAAGCCTTCACAAGTCTCGTCTACTTCACGGTAGTTTTGTATTTTAGTTGCCTTTGCGTTACTAGGGAGCCATGCTTGCTTGCTTGGAGGCAAACAGCATTTCTCTCTGGTCTAATTACTTAGAGATCCAACGTGGCCAGGCAAATATGCTGGTAAGATCTAACTAGTCCCACGATGATTGTGGTAGCATGAGAGAATATTTATACCAGCCAGTACAGAATACATGGTCAGATAAACTGTCACATTTAGACTACCCCCTTATCTATGAAGTGATTTGCAGGCGGCAATCCAGAGCAGATGCAGAGGCTCTTAGTGGAGTCCTGCAACAGCTGCTGACTCACAGCTTCTGGCTTTCATGCCATTTTCTTTCACTCCTTTACACATCTTTGCTGCATGTCCTAGACTTCTGCTCAAAGAAGAAACTCAGTAGGAGCCGAACACTGGCAGAATGGGACATTCTGCTATTTCAGGTCAAGCTCAGCTCCAGGCCTTTCCAAAGCACTTGCATCCCAAGTCCCAAAAGTTGTGAAAAATGGAACAGCATTCAGATTGACTTCAAGAAACAAAATTAAGGGCCGGAGTGATAGCCCAGTGGGTAGGGCGTTTGACTTGCACACGGCTGACCCAGACTCAATTCCTGGCATCCCATAGGACCTCCTGAGCATGACCAGGAGTAATTCCTGAGTGCAGAGCCAGGAGTAACCCCTGGGCATTGCTGAATGTGACCCCCAAAAAAAGAAAATATAAATAAACAAATAAAGATAAAGTTTAAAAAATTTAAAAATTTTGAAAAATGAAAGAAAATTAAGCAAGTGAAATTCAACAAAACTGAGGAGCCAGAGAGAGACTATCATAGATAAAGCACTTCCCTTGTCACGCAGTAGACCTGGGTTCAATTCCAGCACAGGAAATGGTCTCCCAAGTCCTGCCAGGATGTTCCCTGAATGCAGAGCCAGAAATAAGCCCTAAAAACCACTGGATGTAGCCCCAAAGCCAAACAAGAACAGCACTTGAAGCTTGACTTTTTGAAATATTTATTTCCCTTGGTTTAACCTTCTGAACAAAATCATATATTTTTAAAATGAACATACTTTTATATAGTTCCAGATTCTGTTCTCTGAATCTCATATATATCACTTGTCTTCCTATTGATCATCAATTTGCTCGAGCGGGCACCAGTAACATCTCCATACGTCCTATCACATGCTAGTGTAGCCCAAGGGCATCTACTCGCTCCAGGAACATAAAGAGCCTCAAACCATTCCATAAAGACCTCATAAAGACCTCATAGGAATGAGGTCTATAATTGTTACTGGTATTTGGCATAATCTCATATATATATATATATATATATATATATAGATAGATAGATAGATAGATAGATAGATAGATAGATAGATAGATAGATAGATAGATAGATAGATAGATAGATAGATTATAATAATTTGAAAATGCCTAAAAGAAGAAAACAGAAGATTTCATTTTCACAATGTTTCTTTTCATTTTCATGAAATTGGAAGAATTTTTTTTAAAAAAATATTTTATTATACCATTGTGACATATACAATTACAATATGTTCATATTTGAGTTTCGGTTATACAGTGTTCCAGCACCCATCCCTCCACCCGTGCCCATCTCCCACCACCAATGTCCCACTTCCCTCCCCTTCCCCTAGCCTACCTCTATGGCAGGTTCTTTATCTCTTTTCTCTTTTTCTCTCTCTGTCTCTCTGTCTCTCTGTCTCTCTGTCTCTCTGTCTCTCTCTCTCTCCTCTTCTCGCTTTCTTTCTCTTACACATTGTGGATTGCAATACATATATTTAGAGGTTATCATGTGTACCTTTTGGCTATATTCTATGCTCAGTTCTCGGATGGAATTATCATTCTCAACGATTACCGGCACACTGTTCCCCTCTCTGTCTTACCTAGCCTCTGACTCCCACACATTTGTGGTATACCTGGTTTTGTGCCCACATGGTACTGGGATCAGACTGTGTCCAGCTGTGGAGTCCGGACCTTGAGGATGGCTGTGGTTGCATTGTGCGAGGTTTTCTGACTTCTGGGAGCTTGGCAGGGAACAAGCCAAGGAGCAAAACTTGTCCCCAATCCAAGCCACCCATTAGTCTAGCACAGAGCAGGCAGGTAGAGACTCCACCCTACATCTGAATTCCTGGCATTGGGCCGAGAGCCCTAGCAGCAGTTCTGGGCGGGGCCTCCAGCCCTTTGTGGATCAAACCAGGATGGGGGAGGTGGCCCCAGTACAGGCTCTCCGAAAAAATCCTGGTTGGCGCAGTCTCTGAGTCCCACATGCCTGGTTTGAATTCGGCTTCTCTCTCTTGGGATCGGGCTGTGTCCAGCTGTGGAGTCCGGACCTTGAGGATGGCTATGGTTGTGTTGCGCGAGGCTTTCTGACTTCTGGAGGCTTGGCAGAAACAAGCCAAGAAACTTTGTTTTTTAAAAAATTTTGTTGGGGGCCCGAGTGATAGCCCAGCGGGTAGGGTGTTTGCCTTGCACACGGCCGGCCAATGCCGGCCCGGGTTCGATCCCCGGCATCCCATATGGTCCCCCGAGCACCGCCAGGAGTGGTTCCTGAGTGTGGAGCCAGGAGTAACCCCCTGAGCATCGCCAGGTGTGACCCAAAAAGCAAAAAAAAAAAAAAAAAAGAAAGAAATTCTGTTGGGTCATAATTTATATGCAACTTATATGGCTTCAGGTGAACAACATAATAATATTTGTGTGCAATGAAAATGATAATTACAATAACTCCAGTTACATCACCACACAAAGCTACATTTTTTTTCCTTGTGATGAGAACTTTTAATATCTATTCTCTCAGCAGCTTTCAAACACACAAGGTTTTATTTTTATTTTTTATTTCTTGGCTTTGGGGGTCATACCCAGCTGTGCTCAGGGGTTACTTCTGGCAGTGCTCAGGAAGCATTATGGGATAGGCTGCATGCAAGACAAGCTCCCTGCCCCCACTGCACTATCACTCTGGTCCACACGGATTTATTATTGACTCAGTTATTTCTGAATGTCTGACTTGTGCTCAGAAGTGACCCTGGTTGTTCTATGGGAACCATATATAGTGCCATGTATTCAAACCAGGAAGCAAGGCAGAAACCTTTACCCCTAACCTTAGTTATAGTTGCCTCTCTACTCTCAAAATCACCTAAGGTACACTTTATTCATTTCATATATAAATTAGATAACATTACTCCATTTCTTATTTGCCTTATTTTGAATGGGCACTACATTTGGTAAAGATCAAGTAACTTGGTGACTATTAGCACCTTATTTATGTTTTTCATGGGGAGATGCCCACCAGGTATTTCTTGAACAGTTAACAGTGAGTCCCAGGGGCCTGAGCAATAGCCCAGTGGGTAGGGCGTTTGCCTTGCATGCAGCCAGCCCATGTCGGCCCGGTTCCATCTCTGGCATCCCATATGGTCCCCTGAGCACCGCCAGGAGTAATTTCTGAGAGCAAAGCCAGGAGAAACCCCTGAGCATTGCCAGGCGTGACCCAAAAAAAGCAAAAAAAAAAAAAAAAAAAAAAAAAAGCAGTGAGTCTCAAGACCGGAAGTAACCCTTCTACCTCTGAACTTCCTGCAAACGTAAAACTCTCCTTGGAAGGAAGAAGGTGCCCCACACCCGCAAATCTTGCCATACACAGACACACCAGCTTGACCATATTTTCTGTTATCACCTGCGAGCTCCCTGAGGCTCTTGCTCTCCTCCATTTACAAAACATGTGGCTATCTGAGAGAAAGGAGAAGTGATCAAAATAGTTCCAGCCCTTGCTGGAAATGCAAACAGGCTGCTGTAATGTAAGTGGAAGTCGAACATGCCTTGAAAGCTAAAGCCGGTGGAAGAGAGGCGATTGGATGCATTTCCCGTCTTCGTAAGAGATTTCTAGATACAGGTGGCAGCAGCAAATTGCCTGTCAAGAGACTCACTTCATTGGGAGGCTGGCCATGGAGAACAGCTGTGATGGCACGGGGCATGTCAGCAGACCTACCCACATGGGGCTCTGAGCTGGGCTGCAGGAACCACAGTCCGCATACCTCAGAAACATCCCGGGGGAGGACACCAGCCCTCCTTTCACAATATGGCTGCCAAACCGTCAGTCAAACAAGGGCTAGCCAAGGACTGGGGGTAAGTGTGAGGGAGAGAGGGGACAGAGAAAGAATGAAAACGAGGACAAAGAACATCCATTCATCTTCCAGATCTTTCTGTCATTTTTGGTTGAAAGTCAAGGGATTTATAAATGGTTTTGTCTTTGTTAGAGCTTGTTTCTGGTTTTTCTATTTTTTACTTTATTTGTTTGCTTGTTTATTTTCTTTTTGGGTCACACCTGGCAATGGTCAGAGGTTACTTCTGACTCTGCACTCAGGAGTTACTCCTGACATTGCTCGGGAACCATAGATGATGCCGGGATTGAACCTGGCTTGGCTGAGTGCAAGGCAAAGGCCCTACCTGCTGGACTCTCACTCTGGTCCCTGGGGATGGGGTGGGGAGGGGATTGCTTGTTTGTTTGGTAAATTGAACCTGGAAGTGCTCAGGGACTAGATCTGGCAGTGCTCAGGGGAGCAGGCAGTGATGGCACTGGAATTCATGCAACACACACACACACACACACACACACACACACACACTCACACACACACATTTGTAGTTTGTTTCATCTCTGAGCTTAGTTGTACCCAGAGTACTCAGTGCCTTCCTCACAGTTTCACCACATAGACACCCGTCTTCCTGAACAGCTGGCCAATACCCCTCTCAAAGCCCAGAGCAGTTGGAACCCTTCTCCCTCATGTGAAAGAGAAGCCCCTTTCCTCCATGGGCAGCTCTCTGTCCCTGATGAATAGAAGATGCTAAGCTAACACAGGATCTAAGTGCCAGCTTTAAGGAAAACCAGCTTCAAATCAGAGATCCTAAGGATGAAGATAAACCACACATAGTTCAGATAAATCAGGGGCAGGGCAGGGCAGGGGAGAATGGTGGGTATTAAGCTTAGGCAAACTTACCACTGAGGACAGGGCGCTAGTACAACAATAGAGCATTTTCCTTCCACGTGGCTGACCCACGTTTTATCCCCAGCATCCCATATGGCTCCCCAGTAGTAATTCATGCAGAGTCGGGAGTAACCCCTGCATATGTCCCTGTGTGGTCCACCAAAAAAAAAAGAAAAAGAAAAAGAAAAGAAATAAAACAAAAAAATACGATGACTCTTGGAGATGTACAATCAGGGAAATAACCAACACTCTTTGGCCCAGCATCTTGGAGAAGGGCAATGAAGAAGCAAATTTTGAGCGAGCTGAAGTTGAAAAGGATCAGAAGCAGCAGAAAGTCTTGCAGGGCACCTGGAGGCAAACTCATTGGCAGAGTTATCTTTGGTCTCCTTCAGGCATGCGGTAGGTGTTCACGGAAGGAATATGCTGCGACTGAAATTTTCACCGTGAAAGCAGAAGGTTGCAGGGTGTGCTTGGGGTCCTCAGGAAAGCCTGTACCTGCCTTTTGAGCACAGCCCACTGGCGTTCGTCAGCCTGTTTCCTGCACTCCGGTGCCGGAGCAGCAGAAGGCAGTTCTCAGGTTCACTGAGCTAGAACAGCGTTTTGAATCCAACAGACCTGGGCTCGCTGGAAGAGTTATGCAGTTGGCAGGAACAGCTCCCTGGGTTCTGAGAGAAAAGCACATCTGTGCCTCATTGATAATGTAATAACCTACCTTCTTTTTTGGCCGAGAGCACCTGTGCATGGCCCAGAATGTCAGCCTAGGGCAAAGGTCCTGCTGGAGGTGATATTATCCCTCTCGTTAAACTGATGGTAGAGCAAGACCCAGGCACGCGGCTCATGGAGAGGCGCCTGGCGGCTTCGGTGACAAGCTCTTATTGGGTGAGTTGTTTCAACCACAGAAATATGCCTTGCATTTGAGTGAAATGGGCAAAAGAAGGCCACAGTGGGGGGAGTTCGTAAAGTCCGTAAGTTGTCCGAAGACACCTGTACAAAAGCAGCTGACGCACCTTTGTTAGCACATCCAGCACCTGTGATGCCACCTTACATAGAAGGTGATTGCTTTTCCTGTCCCCTCCTGGACAAGAAGATCATTGACGATAGAGGGTTTCAGTCTGAGCCAGCCCAGGAACAGTTTGAGTGGCTTTTGGAGTCACACCTGGCGATATTCAAGGGTTGCTCCTTGCTCTGCACTCAGGAATTACTCCTCCCGGTTCTCAGGGACCATCTGGGATGCCGGGGATCTAACCCAGGTTGGCCACATGCAAGGCAAATGTGTTCCTCGCTGAACTATTGCTCTGGTCCCACATCACTGGTTCTTAAATGGACCCCTTCAAATTCTGGACATCAACAGTTTTGATTGATCAGTTCTTGAAGTTTTCAGTGATTAGAGGATTTCATCCGTATTTTAGAGATTTCATCCCTATTTTCTAAATGGAAATTCAATTCATGAAAACTGCGAGTACACATAATAATTTTCTGAGTAATTTTATCAGATTCATTTTTCTCTGTCTTCTAATGACATTTCCTTGTTGATTTCACCGTGAGCACAGCCCACTGGCGTTCGTCAGCCTGTTTCCTGCACTCCGGTGCCGGAGCAGCAGAAGGCAGTTCTCAGGTTCAGTGGATAGGGCTTTTGCCTTGCATGCGACTGACCCAGGTTCAATCCCAGCATTCCATATGGTCCTGCAAACACTGCCAGGAGCAAATCTGAGTGCAGAGGCAGGAGTAACCCCTGAGCATTGCCGGGTGTGACCTAAAAAGCTAAAAAAAAAAAAAAAAAGAAGAAGAAGAAGAAGAAGGAAATGGGCTAGAGCAATTGTACAGTGGGTAGGACACTTGCCTTGCACTGGACCAACACAGGTTTGATCTCCAGCATTTTATGTGGTCCCACAAGACTGCCAGGACTAATTCCTGAGTGCATAGCCAGTAATCACACCTCAAGCACTGCAACCCAAAAACAAGGAAGGAAGGAAGGAAGGAAGGAAGGAAGGAAGGAAGGAAGGAAGGAAGGAAGGGAGGGAGGAGAGGGGAGGGAGGGAGGGAGGGAGGGAGGGAGGAGGGAGGGAGGGAGGGAGGGAGGGAGGGAGGAGGAAGGAAGGAAGGAAAAGAAGGAAAGAAGGAACGAAGGAAGGAACGAAGGAGGGAGGGAGGGAGGGAAAGAGGGAGGGAGGGAGGGAGGAAAACAGAAACAGCAATAAAAGAGAAATACAACGAAAGCAAGTTCCCACTCTTCCCATCCGGAAGGCCTCCTAGCTTTAGATGCCTCATGCAACATTGGGTCCACATGGCTTTCACTCATGTCACACTTCTCTGTTATGTCAAACACAGGCATGCATCTCGCTACTGGATGCTCAGTGGAATTACCTGAAAGCTTCAATAGTTCCAGATGTTCAGGTCACGTTGCAGAGGGAAAAATGTCAGCATCTCTGGGCGTGGGATCCAGCTCCAATGCCAGTCCCCTCCCTGCCCCAGTGATTCCAATATCCAGCCAGGGTCAAGAGTTCAGGAAGTAAGTGTTCCACAAATGTGCACACTGAGAGCCTGAAGCTTCCCCCAGACCTTCCAGAATCATCTTCTGAGGCCCGGGGCCCAAAGCTTGTGTTCCCAGCATGCAGCCCTCGCCCTCTTCTCAGCAGGCAGTGATGAGAATCTCTGGATTGAATCATGGTCTGAGACTTGGAGGAGATATTGCTTAAAATCATCACACTTGATTCATCTCCAAACCATGTGAATCTTTATGGATCCCAGGAAAAGGAGACGATGTGTTTTCAGCAGCACTGAGAACAATAAATAACCAACCGCTGGCTATTTCTCTCCACACAGAAATCAGCAGCAGCACCTGACTAGTGCAG
Organism: Cryptotis parvus; assembly: GCA_021461705.1. Lineage (NCBI taxonomy): Eukaryota > Metazoa > Chordata > Mammalia > Eulipotyphla > Soricidae > Cryptotis > Cryptotis parvus. Next base: position 52,176 of record JAJIBD010003897.1, on the reverse strand, counting down.
GAAATCTTGGTTGACTGATAAGATTTTCAATAGTTTGAAACTCCTTGACATCAAACCATTTGGAATGTCAGGAAGAGCACTGAAAGAGGAAATCTTTCCTTTAGGGATAAATGTTTGGATGTTGGGAAATAAAGCAATAAGCCTAACTTTGGATGTGCAAGTGGGGATGAAAGAGACAGAACTGATTTTTATACTTTTTTCCACTGCAAAAGCAATGCGTTACGTAGCTCTGTGAAACTTCCGTTATTACTTTTAACTCTCAGGGGAGGTAAGGCAGATCAGATTTAATGTAAATAACACACAGGCCAGCCTCTATAAGAAGTGGCAGGAAGGAGAGGAAGAAAATACTTATTTAACTGCCAACAACCAAGTTGAAAATGTCTGCTCAACTCAGATGGTGCATGTTAAACAGTGTTTCCTCTCCTGCTTGTTGTTTCTAAGTCATACATTTGGCCTAAATCACTGATCTATACGTTTCCACTAAACAATCTATCGCAGACTTTGAAAAGTTAAGAGTTACGGAATCCCATTTCCTGTGGGGTAAAATCCATTTCAGTTACTCAAGAAACTTGCTTCCTCCCTCTTACCTTCCCCATTTGAACGCATCCTTTATCTCAGCTTGCGTTTCTTTTAATTATTTGTTTTCATTTTCAGCACTGTGCTTTACAATACTGGTAGAGCTTTATGGGAGCAGCATTCCAACACCACACCCTGCACCAGCGTCTGTTTCTCTTCCCTACCCTGAACCCTGTTCCCTCTCCCCAGCCCACACACAGCTCTAATCATAAGCACAGTTTCGTAGGTCAGTTCTCAGATTATGTTCCCTTTGCACATTTGTTATTTTCTTCCTAAATTTCTTTATATCCCACATACAAGGGCAATCATTCTGTGTCTGTCCCTTCCCTTCTGACTAACTTCACTTGGGTCCAACCATGGGGCAGCAAATTGGAAAGATAAAAAAGAGACTTAGTCTTTTCTTATAACTGAGTGGTGTCCCATTGTGTAGATATCCATAATTTCTTGATGTTGTTGTTGTGTTGTGATATAGTTTCTTTAGCTAGTCATCTGTTCTTAGACACTTGGGTTGTTTCCAGATTTTGGCTACCAGGAATAATGCTGCAGTGAGTATAGGAGTGCAGATGTCTTTTCTGAATAGAGTTTGGGGGCCGTTGAATATCGACTGGTTTAACCCATTTGGAAAAAAAACATAGATACTTATTAAAAAACTAAAATGTGAGATTCCATAGGACCCAGAAATTCTACTTCTTGATATCTAAATTCGTTTTGAGCCCTAGACCCCACTGCTATTAAGGGATGAGGTTTCAGTGTAAGCCTGTTGAGAGAAAAGTAAATGGAGAGGGCTTTTAATTACTATAGATTGGGAATAGTTGCATTTCCTTTGAAATAGTTTAATAAAGACTAATCACTCCCAGACTTTACTAGATAAGGTATTTGGAAATTAAGGATGCCACAGCTAGGGCCAGGGAGATGATATAGTGGGTAGCGCATCTGCCATGCACCAAACTTGGCTCCATTCCCAGCACTCCACATGGCCCCTAGAATCACCACCAGGAGTGATCCATGAGTACAGAGTCAGAGTCACTAATAAACCCTGAGTGCTGCTAGGTGTGACCACCTCCCAAAAAAAAGAGTTGGAATTTTTTCTTTTTATAGGGACCACACCCCAAGGCGTTTAGGCTGCTGGTGTTGTAATGCTGAGGTCAGGGAGCATCAGGGCTACAGATATGGTGCTCAAGAGTTGAACTCAGGGCCTCAGGTACTGGGCATGTGCTCCGCCACTCGAGCTATCTCCCTGTCCCCCCAGTGTAACTGTGAAGTGCAATAATCAGGTTCCTTCCCCTGCAGCAGCACTTTTTTCTTCTGAGAAAGCTCTGACTCCAAGTTCATCAGAGCAGCCAACTTTTTTTTTCTTTTTTGTCTTTTTGGGTCATATTCAGTGATGCTCAGGGGTTACTCCTGGTTCTGCACACAGGAATTCCTCCTGGCAGTGCTCAGGGGACCATATGGAATGCTGGGGTCAAACCCAGGTCAACTGCATGCAAAGCAAATGCTTTACCCTCTGTACTATCATATCACTCTGACCCCAGCCTACTCTTTTTTATAGGAAGAAAATAACCATGTTGCTATTGTCTGTGTTCTTATGTGGCTGGTAGATTATTGTTTACAACTAATAAGACAGTGTATTGCACGTGGAGGAAGTGGCACACCCGCGGAGGCAGAGGTGCTGCTGAGGCCTGATTTCAGCTCTTGAGCTAGTCAGTACCTGTTCTACCTGAATGGAATGAACCTGGGCACACCCGGAGGCTGTGCCCTTCCCACCCCCATGCCTTAGGCATTTTTGTTTGTTTGTGTTTTTCCAAGTCCCACTGAAACATTGGATGGTGTCTTATGCACTTGGGTGAGGCAGAAAGAGGATGACAGTAATTTGTTGTTGTCCCAGGAAGGGTAGGAGGAGTTAGGGCCACATTTGGTGCTGCTCTGGGTTACTCCTAGCAGTGTTCCCAGAAACATGTCTCTCCACGACTCAAACCTGGGTCATACGCAAAGCCAGTACCTTAACTCATGTGCTATCTCGCTGACTCCAGTAATTTTCTTTGTTTGTTTGTTTGTTTGTTTTTCGGTCACACCCAGTGATGCTCAGGGCTTATTGCTGACTCTATATGGAGGACTACCTGGCTGTGCTTGGAGAACCTTATGGGAGGCCCGAGATCAACCTGGGTAGCAAGTGCCCTACCCGTTATACTGTCACTCTGGATCCTCCAGTAGTTTTCTGTGATACATCCAGCAGTGTTCAGGAGTTACTCCCAACTTGGGGTTCAGAGGTTCCCCCTGGCAAGGCTCAAGCAGAACCATGTGGTATCACTGTCTTCCCGTTCATCATCGATTTGCTTGAGCGGACACCAGTAACATCTCCATATGACCTGTCTCATGAGACAGAACCATGTGGTACCAGGATAAAACCTGGACCTCTTGCATGTGAAGCCTGGCCTGCAGTTGGTTCCGCTTTCCCTCTATCCTGATAGGGACTTTCCCAAGTAAAATGTGTTACTACTGATAGCCTTTCCCTATCATAGAAATAAACAAAAAATCTGGGAATAGGTCCCTTTCAGTGGCACCCAGCTTACCAAACACACCCTTCCCTGTTACAGTGCCACTGCCTGGTCATTCAGCACATGTGTCAGCTGCTAGAAGCTTTATCTTTCCCCCATGAAGATAGAAGAAACAATCACGTTAGTGTTGCTTGGGGACTGCCTACCTTACCGCAGCTCCATTACATCACACTCATAATATTAACTTGAAAGAAAGCTCCGCTGCCAAATCATTTTTAAAGTCCCCCTTCCCTCTATTGACGCCACTGCTCCAAGGACCCAGGGGGCCACACACATGCTTGCTTGGGATGCTCATACATTATTTTTTGTTGCTATATATGCCCAAGCCACAGCTTCTAATTGGGGTGCTCGAACACACCTGCTGCAGAGATACCAGAAACAACTTAAAGGACAGGGGATCATGGCAGAGCTTCACATGCTGGTGGCAGCGACATGAGAAAAAGAACAGTGTTGGGGCATACACGAGGCCTCGGGCTTATGAGACAAGTGCTTCAGGTCTCCGAGCCATCTACTAACCTTCCGGAAATTGTGGTGTGTGCGTGTGTGTGTGTGTGTGTGTGTGTGTGTGTGTGTGATTTAGAGGCCGCTTCTGGTGGTGTTGGTTTGTTTGGTTTATTTTTGGAGTTACACATGACTATGCTCAGGGGTTACTCCTTGTTCTACACTCAGGAATTGCTCCTGGTGGTGCTCAGGGAACCATATGGGATGCTGGGGATCAAACCCAGGTTGGCTGGGTACTAGAAAAATGCCATCCCAGCTGGTCTATCACTCTGGTCCCTTGTGTCGGGTTTTAAAGCCACACCTAGTAGTGTCCTGTGGTGCTCAGGTGGTGGTACTCTGTGCTCAGAAGTGGTTCCTAGCAGTGTTCAGAGAGATGGTGCATGTCAGGGATTGAATCTCACCCTCCTGCTTGCAAAGTCTGTGCCCAGCTGCTGAATTATCCCCCTACCTCCCCCTCTTTCCACCTGCCAATAATACTTTTTGTCCCTCTTTTCTCACTCTTTACTAAATGTAAAATGTTTCAGGGTATAAGTCCTGGTCACTCCGGATGGTGCTCATGTGAGCTCCAGGGGTGCCCTAGATTGATTTTTGTTGGTTGTATGCAAGGTAAGTGCTGTACCCACTGAACTATCATTCTGACCCCTAGATTTTAATATAGTTTATTTTGTTCACTTCAATAACCCTAAAGAAATTTTTTCAAGTCCACAATCCTACTAGAAATCTAAAAGAAAATTAGAAATAAACAACCTTAAATAAGCTTCCATTGAATAAACCATAAGTTTGATACATAAGTATTAAACCTTTTGATGAGCCGGCTGTGCAGAGTGATGTCAGAACAGAGGGCACCGCAGGGACAGGGACTTTGAGTCGGGTGAATGCTCGTTCGAGATCGTTTAACTTGTTGCACTAAATTGATTTCTGAATATCCCTCAGTGAACTCATCCTCCCTTTCCTTTCTTTTTTTTTTTTACAAAGTTGTTCATCATTAGGTTTCAGTCATACAAGATTCCAACACCCATCCCTTCACCAGCGTACATGTCCCACCATCAATGTCCCCAGTTCCCTTCCACTCCCTTCTATCCCAGTCTGCCTCTATGGCTCTCTCTCCCTCTCTCTCTCTCTCTTTCTCTCTCTCTCTCTCTCTCTCTCTCTCTCTCTCCCTCCTCTCTCTCTCTCTTTCTCTCTCTCTCTCCTCACTCCACTTTCCTTTTGGGGCATTATGGTTTGCAATACAGGTAATCACGTATCGCAAAAAGGCTATCATGTCTGCATCTTTACCTATTTTCCACACTCAGTTCTTGTCCAGTGATCATTTCCAACTATCATTGTCTTAGATGTCGCTTCTCTGTACTAACTGCCCTCTGCTCCCCCACACATTGTGGCAAGCTTCCAACTGTATACCAGTCCTTCTGGCCCCAGCTTCTTCTCTCCTTGGATATATACGTGTTTTTTATTTAACCCCACAAATGAGTACAGTCATTCTATGTCTTTTTCATAAGCCAAGAAAATTCTGAAGCTGAACAAGCCTATTTTTGCAGAAAAACTGTTCTCCAATGAACCAAAACCAGAGTTAAGATCATTTGGGGGTGGGGGAGTGGGCTGCGGAGGGCTGTGTCCACCAGAGAGACCTGGTGGACACTTTTGCATTTACTAAACCATCCGCGTTTCTGGGTCAGGGAGCTGAGCTGTCTTTCCCTGGCATGAGTGAGTGTGTGTGTGTGTGTGTGTGTGTGTGTGTGTGTGTGTGTGTGTGTGTGTGTGTGTGTGTATCTCAGGCATGTTTGCAAGCTGCTTTTTCCAGTCTGGGAACCTGCAGTGCTGGGCTGCGCGTATGCCCTAGTCATTGTGTTCTATGGTTCAGCATTTGGAAGGCGCCCCAAGGAGGCCTCAGGAAGTAGTTACTGGCCTCTCGACTTATCATCCCGAAGGCGATTTGTTTTAAAGTTGATAATCCCTAGAGCTACAAGACTGTCCCACATCTGCCCTGAATTGAAAACACATTCCCGTTAAGATTTGCCTTACATCAGTGCAGCGGATTCATTCGGTCTGAGTCAGAGGGGAAGTCACAGAACATTCAAACGTCGGGCCTGCTCGCAGCCTGCGCTCATGGAGGACCAAGACGGCTGGGTATGTAGGCTGCGCCTTTCGCACGGTTACACTCGTCTTCTCGGGACGTGTCCTGGGGATGTGGTAGGCTGCACAGTTGTGGAGGGAACTTTTGTGGCTTGCAGGTATGAAGCAGCTCTGGCATTTTCAGTGCTCCCCAGGAATCAATTCAAATTCCAAGAGGCTAAGACAGCAGCCTCGCTTGCTAGCTCAGTTGCTTTCACAATTCCAGGAACAGGTTCTGGGCATTTGGGGGCTGAGTGGAACAAAGGGTAGATTCATAGGGTTATGTGGATCTTTCTGTGCAAGTCCCACCACCACTGCACTAAGAAAAGGTTTTGTAAGCCAAGAAAAGTTTTTACGGCTTGAAAGTCAGAGCTTTTGCAACCCTTCTTCTGCTTGTCTCAGAGACTATTTTAAAATATTGGCACAAATGCCAAGAATGAAGGATGGAACTCTGGTCTTCATATCATAAGCCTCTGGGGAGCGGGACCATCTGATGAACTATTTAGCTTTTAATATCCTATGCAAGTTGCTTCCCAGCATCCTGAATGCCTTGGTGGCCTTCTCAGGGAGGACAGTGTATTTCAGAGTGGGCCTTTTCTATTTCTTATTGCAAAGCTCCTTCTCTATCTTCCTTCAGAGTGATGAGAGGCAAAAGCAGGGTCCTGAGTTGATGTACAAGGGTCTTAGGTGCTTCTTACTTGAGATGAGGTGTCCAACACCTCCGACCTCATCTGGTTTCTGGGTCCCTGGCTCCTTCTCTAGTTTTGCATGTGGCTTCAGTGAGAGGCACCTTCTCCTGTTTCAGAATCTGTTCTGCTGCCCTTCTTCTCTGAGATGCTAAAGACTTAATGCTGGTTGAGTTGATAACCAAGAAATATCTGTAGAATAAAAATAGAATTCTAGGACCAGAGAGCTAGAACAGGGGGTTTAGACACTTGCCTTGCATGTAGTCCACTGGGTTTGATCCTGGCACTGCATATACTCTCTCCCCACAGCCCTACAATGAGTGAGTCTTTTGCAGTGACAGAGTTAGTGCTGAGTGCTGCCTAGTTTGGTCCAACAATCTCCTGACCCCTGCCGCCTAGGGACTCTTTTTAAAGAGGGGCTGGAGAGATAGTACAGCAGAGAGTGTTTGCCTTGCACGCAGCCGACCTGGATTCAATCCCTGGAATCCCATATGGTCTCCAGAGCACCACCAGGAGTAATTCCTGAGCATCACCAGGTGTGAAGGAAGGAAGGAAGGAAGGAAGGAAGGAAGGAAGGAAGGAAGGAAGGAAGGAAGGAAGGAAGGAAGGAAGGGAGGGAGGGAGGGAGGGAGGGAGGGAGGGAGGGAGGGAGGGAGGGAGGGAGGGAGGGAGGGAGGGAGGAAGGAAGGAAAGAGAGAAAGAAAGAAAGAAAGAAAGAAAGAAAGAAAGAAAGAAAGAAAGAAAGAAAGAAAGAAAGAAAGAAAGAAAGAAAGAAAGAAAGAAAGAAAGAAAGAAAGAAAGAAAGAAAGAAAGAAAGAAAGAAAGAAAGAAAGAAAGAAAGAAAGAAAGAAAGAAAGAAAGAAAGAAAGAAAGAAAGAAAGAAAGAAAGAAAAAGAAAGAAAGAAAGAAAGAAAGAAAGAAAGAAAGAAAGAAAGAAAGAAAGAAAGAAAGAAAGAAAGAAAGAAAGAAAGAAATCTCCAATCTAAGTCCCAAGAGATAACCAGCAGGCCCTTGTGGAGGGGGAACACAGTTATACTCAAGACTGCCCCGAGACTCCAAGGCCTATTCCCTGGGGTACATGCCTACCCGGGTTCAGAAGCAGTGAGGGAAGAGCAGCCTAGTTGGCAGGTAAGACTTTCAGCCCCAAATGCCAAAACACTGTTCCCTTTTGACTGCCTGCCCAAGTTCTTGAAAGAGGGAAGGTTTTTCAGATGCCAATAAATTGGACTGTGGCAAACTGTGTCATGGGACTCTGCCCCTGAAACCCAAGAGACAGAGGCTGCCTGTTCCAGAAGGGAGCACATCCGGGGAGGGGGCAGTGCTGGAGGATGCAGAAAGATGTATTGATCAGCACAGAGAGAAAGGGAGGCTCAGGCCCAGATTTAGCATGGCCCAATTTCCACTTGGGGAAAATGATTGCGATTGTATCTAAATTTAACCAACAAACTTCACTTCAGCCTCAGAGAAGATCATAAGAGCACCGTGTTGGACCTGGGGAGAGCATACACGGTGAAGGCACTTGCCTTGTATGTGCACAGCATATGGTCCCCTGAGCACCACCCTGAGTGATCCCTGAGCAGAGACAGGACTTGTTCCTGAGTACTGCTGGATGTGATCCAATGCCCACATCACCCCCAAAAAAAAAAGAAAGAAAAGCAGAGTAGCAGAGATTTTGCCATTTTTTGAGTTAACAAAATAAACCAATGCTCTTTAAGGACTCTAAACTCTTCTAGGCCTCATAATTGAGCCTGAGACTTACACTGCCCCATAGCTCTCAGCCATTGTTGGGGATTCAGACCACAGAACCTCCAGAACAAAAGCTGGGCTCCCTGTTCAAGTCCAGCTTGCAAATTTACTCCAGATCTGCAGAATTTGTTTTAAGTGTCCACAACTATATCATCTTTTTTTTCTTTTTTGGATCACACCCGCGATGCTCAGGGGGTTACTCCTGGCTCTTCACTGGGAATTACTCCTGGCAGTGCTCGGGAGACCATATGGGATGCTGGGGATCGAACCTGGGTCGGCTGCATGCAAGGCAAACTCCCTACCCGCTGTGCTATCGCTCGAACCCTACAACTATATCATCTTGAACAGAAAGAAATTCTACTAGTGCAATGACATTGAAGGATATCTTTTACAATTAACAATAATGCTCTTATTTAGTTTTTTTGGAACTTTTTTTTTCTTTTTTTGAGTCACCCCGGCAATGCTCAGGGGCTACTCCTGACTCTGCACTCAGGAATTACTCCTGGCGGTGCTCAGGGGACCATATGGAGTGCTGGGGATCAAACCCAGGCTCTTATTTAGTTTTTATTTAGCTTTTATTTAGTTTTTAGTTTGGGGACCACACACAGAGATGCTCAGGGATCACTCCTGGGAATCTCAAGGGGCCAGAGGGAGTGCTGAGAATCAAATCTGGGCCAGACATGTGCAAGACAAGCACATTACCCACTGTACTATCTCTCCAACTCCTAACATTTATTTTTGTTTACTCCTGTTATCTTCAGGGAGCCATATGCAATGCCACAAACCAAACCAGGACCAGCCACATGTGGGACAAGTTCCTTACCCTCTCTAAAAATTCTCTGACCCCTAGAATTTTAAGTGGAACCTTTAGGCAGTATCTAGATATGATGTATGAATTGTTTCATTTTCTCTTCTTGCTGATTTGTAAGAAAGGGATTATGAATAGAGGGAAGAGAATGGAGCTTCGAGGAAAAATGCATGTATCATGAGTCTACCTCTATACTTTTTAGTCATATGGCTTTGGGTAAGTTAACCATTTCTACCTTTGCTTTGATTCATCTATATGGTTGTTGTAATACCAAGAGTCAAGAATTATTGAAAGTACTAAATGATAATCCATCTAAAAATTCAGACTAAGGGGCCAAAGCGATAGCACAGCAGGTAGAATATTTGCCTTGCATGTGACTGACACAGGTTTTATTCCCTATCATTCCATATGGTCCCCCAAGCACCGCCAGGAGTAATTCCTGAGTGCAGAGCCAGGAATAACCCCTGAGCATTGCTGAGTGTGATCCAAAAAAAGCAAATAAATATTTAGATAGATAGATAGATAGATAGATAGATAGATAGATAGATAGATAGATAGATAGATAGATAGATAGATAGATAGATAGATAGATAGATAGATAGATAGATAGATAGATAGATAGATAGATAGATAGATAGATGATAGATAGATGATAGATAGATAGATGATAGATAGATAGATAGATAGATAGATAGATAGATAGATAGATAGATAGATAGATAGATAGATAGATAGATAGATAGATAGATAGATAGATAGATAGATAGATAGATAGATAGATAGATAGATAGATAGATAGAAATCCAGAATAGAACTTAACCTAGGTAAGGTGATAAACAAAGGCTAGGGAGGGGGCCAGGGAGATAGGACAGCAGGTAACGGTCTTGTCTTCCACACAGCAGTCTAGGGTTCAATCCCCAATATCTCGTATGGTTCCAGGAGCCCTGCCAGGAGTGATCTCTGAGCACAGAGACAAAAGTAACCCTGAGCACTGCCAAGTGTGGTCAAATAAAAGACGTGGGTTAGGAAATGTGACTCTAAAGTTACATGACAGACATAAGATATTGAGACCAGAGGAATCTGGGCCCTTCTGTCCAGTCTCAAAAGCCCCTTTTCAAAGCCTGCTCCCTTCATTTGCAAGCAGCCTGTTAATAATGATGTCTCCACTATTCCTCTCTCACTCTCCATGGTATTGGGTAAATGATAGCATAAAGTTGAAAAGGTGGGGCTGGAGCGATAGCACAGTGGTAGGGCATTTGCCTTGCACACAGTCAACCTGGGTTCGATCCCCAGCATCCCATATGGCCCCCGAGCACTGTCAGGAGTAATTCCTGAGCAAAGAGCCAGGAGTAACCCTTGAGCATTGCCAGGTGTGACCATAAAAGAGAATGTAAGAGGAAAGAAGAAATGAGACTGGGGATAAGAAAGAAACTTCCCCAGGGAAGAGTCCAGTGAGCTACAATGAAGGAAGAAGGAAGAGTATGCATGCAAAAAAAGTAGATGGGTCTAATGAGTAAAGCTGTGTGGTGGCAAGTATGTAGTTGTGAAGAAAAGGACAAAGAAAAGAACTGACTCTGTTGAGAAATTGCACCTCCAGGGCTATGAAAAGAGCCATTGTTAATACAAAAAGGGCAGCTAGAGCGATAGTATACTGCGAAGGTGCTTACTTTGCACGTCACTGACCTGGATTCCATCCCCGCATCCCATATGTAGCACCGCAGGGAGTGGTTCCTGAGTGAAGCGCCAGGAGTAACTTCTGGGAATCATCACTGGGTATGACTCAAAAACAAACAAGCAAACAAAAATAGAAAGAGTCTGCCATACCTTTGTTTCTGAGATCAGAGGAGCTATGGACAGAGACTTTTGTAACCCCCAGAAGTGCCTGCATCACTTCAAGGACTTTACATCAATACTGGAAATGGTAACAGGTGCCCAACTAACGCTTCACCTACCACCTCTCAGATGTCATGCACCATCCTAAGCTCTCTGCACATACTAACTAACTTAACCTGAGAACCTTGGGAAGCAATAATATGAAATCCTTATGAACTAGTTATGTAACTCAGGGCGTGGGAGCCAGTGTCTGAATCCATGTCTGCACACTAATACACGAATAGCCCCTGTGCCCCTGAACTCCTGGCACAGAGCTGGTAACAGCTAGGGTCAACCATACCTGTAACATCCATCCTGATGGAAATACACTCTTTTCTTAATGATTTTTTATTCATTTCTTTGTATACCCTTGGTTGCTGAGATTGGGTTTACATTGACCAGCATCACTCACACCTCTCATTGTGGTGCTTGAGCTCTTGGTTCTGGTGCTCCCTGAGGGCGACTCCCAGAGCTAGGGTGCCTGGACACAACCACGGCATCACCCTCCTCTAGCCGGCACAGGTACCTGTTCTCCTCATGGAGGTCATGCCTCCTGACCAAAGTGCTCACACCTCTTTGCTATTTGTGTTGCTGACTGGGGATTGCACTCCTTTTTTGTTTGAATGCTCCCACCTACTGGATTTATTATTGTTGTAGTTGACTTATGTATCACTGTATCACTGTCTTCCCGTTCATCATCGATTTGCTCGAGCAGGCACCAGTAACATCTCCATATGTCCTGTCTCATGCTAGAAGAGCCCAAGGGCACCTGCTTGCTCCAGGAACATAAATAGCCTCAAACCATTCCATCAGGTCATGGGAATGAGGTCTATAATTGTTACTGGTATTTGGCATATCAAATACGACACGGGTAGCTTGCTAGGCTCTGCCATGCGGGTAGCATACTCTTGTAGTCATCTCTAAATCCAGCATTTATTGAAGAACCGTGCCTTGTGGCCACGAGAGCAGGGCTGTGATAGGCTGGTCTGATGGGTGGAGTTCTGATGAGAGGGAAGTCCGGATGTGGAAAATGGAGGCCCTCATGGAGTGGGGGGGTCGACTGGCTTGTTGCAAGGCTCTGCTGGGGTGGCGGGCCAGAGCTAGAACCCACCATCCCTCCTGGGCGCCTCATGAGCGAGCTGGGCACAGGGAGAGCCAGTAGCAGCTCTGCCCCATGTCTGTGAGTCTCTGGATCAGCATACCTAAGTCAGGCATGCTGACTTATATAAAGTGGGGAGAAAAGAGGGTGCTTCGAGAAAGGAATCAACCACTTTCTTCTATACCCACTTCAGACTACTGAGAAACGTCTGCAAAGGGCTAATCAAGTCTGCTCTGAGCTCCTGTGCAGCAGAGCCTTTTGTCTCACCATCTTGTTCAACTGTGATGAGTCCCATGTGATCTTCCCAGTATGGGAATTTATCCTTACCACTGAGGATTTCTCAGGGAGCTGTGGGCTCAGGCTAGTGTGAGGAATTGCTTTCTGCAGGAAAATGAAGCTTAGTCTTTGATCTCTACCCAGGTTCCTTTCTTTTTGTTTGTTTCTGAGCCACCCTGATGGTGTTTAGGGCCTTCCCCTGTCTCTATGCTCAGGGGTCACTTGCAGCAGGCTACAGAAATCATACAGGGTACCAGGGACTGAACCTGGATCTGCCAGCATACAAGACAAGCGCCCTATCCACTGTACTTTCTCTCTTTCTCTCTCTTTCTCTCTCTCTCTCTTTCTCTCTCTCTCTCTCTCTCTCTCTCTCTCTCTGGTCCCTTTTGTTTGTTTGTGTAGCCCTTTTTTAAAGTAACAGAATATACAGCTTTCAAGGACTCTGTTTACATTGGGTTTGACAGGTCTATAATCTAGACTAATTCCATTCTTCCTGACGCTTAACCCTGACCTCTTACCTCTCCTCAGGTTACTCCAGGAGGTTTGATTCCATTTTCTTCCATCAAAAAGAAACTCGATCCAATAGCACATTCAACAGATACTACCATTTCTGATCCATAAATTGTGTGATAGGCAGGGAAAAAAAGTCCAAATTCTGCCCTTTCAACCTATTTGCTTTATTACAAGCTTTTCTGCAATGAATTAAATCACAATTAAATTTTCTTAATTATCTAATTCTATTTTTCCTTTGGGGAATGGAATCGGATGCAGTTAAGGGGTACTCCCAGCTCCAAGTTCAGGGTCCACTCCCAGTGGTTCTTGGGGAACCAAACCTGCGCCTCCTGTGCGGGAACACATGTGCTCAGCGCTTTGAGTCACTCCCCAACCCTAGTTATTCCAGTCTTTAGCCATTCATTCACATGCCCCACTGATGTTTTCAAGCACGATGTTTGGGTGAACTTGTTAGAAAAGTTGCCTGAATATTCACCTACTTCCAAGTCTCCCATCCGGTGACTTATTGTTAGACTCAGCAGATAGGAAAAATAGCTCCTGTCACCAAGAATTATGACTGCAGGTAGGTGCTACAAGTGTTCTCCTGGGATACAGTGAGCAGGAGTGGGGGAGAGGAAGGAAGAAAGGAGATGGGGAGAGGTGGGGATTGCCTAGATCTTTGTGCCTATTTTATTCATCCTGCAGTCTGGGTAGAGAACATCTTACCCAAAAACCCATTTATGAAAAATTCAATCCCCTTTGGAACATTTTTACATCTGTTCAGGTGTCCCAGAAATAAATATTAAATTAAATTAACTTTTAATTTAATTTATATTCAGAATAAAAGACTTTGTATAAATTCACTAAAAAGACTTTCACTCTCTGAAAGTAGGTCAAATAGAAAAAGGCACTTTCAAGTATCCCAAACAATCCCATCATTTTCAAAAAGTCTGCAAGTTCAATAACTACCTAATAGAAATACAAAATTAAGTTAGAGGTGTCCTTAAAGAAACTGGGTTTTTTTTTAATCATTAAACTAGTCCAAACGGCAGGAGAATAGAGGGAACTAAAATGTCCAGATTTGCCTTACGAAGTTTGCATTTTAAGCAAACTTTTCACTGGGCAAACAGATATTTAAGAAACTGATTTTAGGCCAACTAGTTCCCTGGTAAGTCTATTGTGAAAAAAATAGTGAGATTCAATGGCTTTAAATCTCCTAGACCAGGACTGGAGTTAAAGTGCTTGTCTTGCATGCAGCTCATTCAAATTTGATGCCCAGAATAGCATATGGCCCTCCAAGCACTGCCAAGAGTTGTCCTTGGCCATGGAGCCAGGAGTAAGCAAAAGCAACACAGGGTGCGCCCAAAAACTAAACAAAAAAACAAAATTTTAATGAAAAATGTTTAATTTTTTACAATTTTAAACTCTACCTTGCAGGGATTCTGTGAAGATGGAATAAGATGTATGAGTGGGAAGAACCTCACACAGTATCTCACATGTTTTTGGGCCTTGCTAGATGCTCACCCTCTATCACCTCCTCAAGAAGCAGAACTGGGGCAGAGGTGGCTTTCATCTCACATGTGATCCCGAAGTACTGCTAAGGGTACAAGAGCTCACATGAGCCACCCTGGATTTGATTCTAACTCTACATAAAGAAATGAAGATGAGAAACAGAATGATTTTTATTACTTAATTTAGTTGGTTGAATCACCATGCCGCAGTTAGAAGGCTGTTCATGATCGGGTTTCAGTTTCACAATGGTCCAACACCCATCCCTGCACCTGTGCATGTTTCCCGCTACTAGTGTGACCCTTGACCCTTCTGCCACCTCCCAATCCCCTATCCCCAGGCTTTTTCTATGGCAGGCACTTTCATTCTCAGAATTCCTTTTTAAATAGAGAAATCAAAGGTATAATAAGTGAATACATAAGAATAGTTGGAAGCAGGGGCTGTAGTGATAGTACAGCAGGTAGGATGTTTGCCTTGCATGCAGTTGACCTGGGTTCCATCCCCAGCATCCCATATGGCCCCTTGAACACCACCAGGAATAATTTCTGAATGCAGAGCCAGGAGTAATACTGAGCATCACAGTCAAAATAAGTTAATCAGTTAAATGAAAGAAAGAAAGAAAGAAAGAAAGAAAGAAAGAAAGAAAGAAAGAAAGAAAGAAAGAAAGAAAGAAAGAAAGAAAGAAAGAAAGAAAGAAAGAAAGAAAGAAAGAAAGAAAGAAAGAAAGAGGGAAGGGAGGGAGGGAAAGAAAGAAAGAGAGAGAAGGAGGGAGGGAGGGGAGGGAGGGAGGGAAAGAAAGCAAGAAAGCAAGAAAGCAAGCAAGAAAGCAAGCAAGAAAGAGAGCAAGAAAGAAGGAAGGAAGGAAGGAAGGAAGGAAGGAAGGAAGGAAGGAAGGAAGGAAGGAAGGAAGGAAGGAAGGAAGGAAGGAAGGAAGGAAGGAAGGAAGGAAGGAAGGAAGGAAGGAAGGAAGGAAGGAAGGAAGGAAGGAAGGAAGGAAGGAAGGAAGGAAGGAAGGAAGGAAGGAAGGAAGGAAGGAAGGAAGGAAGGAAGGAAGGAAGGAAGGAAGGAAGGAAGGAAGGAAGGAAGGAGGAAGCCGTAGTATACTGTGTAAGGCATTTGTCTTATTTGCAGTTGACCTGAGTTTGATCCCCAGCATCCCATATGGCCCATATGGTCCCCTGAGCCCCACCAGGAGTTATTTCAGAACACAGAGTCAGGAGTAAGCCCTAAACCCCACAAGGCATAACCCCAAAATACAAAAATACAAATAAGAGTAGTTGAGTTGCTGAAGACATAGTACAATGGGGAAGTTACTTGCCTTACAACCTTGCATGGCCAACCCAGTTCTAATCCTTAGCCTCACATATGATCCCCAAGCACTGCTAACTAATTCCTGAAGAGCTGGAGCAATACACAATTGGTAGTGCAGATGCTTTGCACATGGCCCACCCAAGTTTAATCCCTGTGTCCTATATGGTCCCCCAAGCACCACTGAGAGTCATTCCTGAGTGCAGAGCCTGTCCGAACCCCTGAGTACCACCAGGTGTGTCTAACTTTCCTAGACAAACAAACAAAAACACAAAGTGATCCTTGAACACAGAACCAGGAGTAAGCCCTGAACACAACCAGCACTTCCCAGGTATCTTTCTCTAAGTATCTCAACATCCCTCCTGACCAGGAAAGTCTATAGAGGTGACAGTAGGGTTCTCTCAACAAGAGTCTGAGCTCCCTAGAGGACAGTCACTATCACAGAAGTTCCCAAAGCAGGGCTACTCACCTGATTCCCTGTATCTCCGTCTCAACTGAGAGCAAAGGGTCATCTAAACAAGGAGGAAATTGTGAGTGGAAAAGACAGACTCCTATCAGATGAGTGGGAAGGGTCAATTACTTCCAAAATACGCAGTGTGTTTGCTCAGGGAAGAAAAAAAGACACCAGATGCAGTACAAAAGGAACATGCCAAAAACCAGGACAGTCTATAGAAGGCTTAGAAGATAAAGCTTAGGAAATTTACCAGAACTAAACAAGAAAAGGAAGAGAGTCTAGGGGCCAAAGCGATAGCACAGTGGGTAGCATGTTTGCCTTGTATGCGGCTGACCCAGGTTCAAACCCCAGCATCTCAATGGCCCCCTGAGCACTCCTAGGAGTAATTCCTGGCAGAGCCAGGAGTAACCAGCAGACACATGGGGGAGGCTGCGCCAGCCAGACTTGGAGCTCTGGGCTCCTCCCTGCTCCCATCCCTTCCATCTCCATGCCCCAGTGGGCGTGGCTATGAGCAGGCAGCCACCACAACCAGAAAAGCTGGATAAGAGACAGAACAGACCCACAGCTATACAGGCGCACAGCAGCTCCACGGCCAGGTGACAGACTTACATAATAAGGTTTTGGACCAGGTCCTTCCCAGAATCTTGCACACAGATACACTGTAATAATCATTGTCGGTGTAACAAACTGGGGTGGCTGATGGGGAATGGGGAATGGTAATGTCAGACTAGAACTCACCATTGAATGTATACATAGAGACTTATGTGCTAAACCCTAAATATCTGTAGGGCAAACCACAATGTATAAGAGAAGAGAGAGAGAAATACAGAGATAGAGATGGAGAAAGAGAGAGAGAGAGAGAAAGAGAGATAGAAGGGGTCTGTTATAGAGGCAGGCTGGGGGTGGGTGGGAGGGATTGTTATGGGAATGGGGCACTGGTAGAGGGATGGTGCTGAAACACTGTATGATGAAGACCCAATTATGAACATCTTTGTAATTGTATATCTCATGGTGGCATAACAAAAATTAAAAAAAAATTTTCCAACACCCCCCAAACAGCATCCCATATGGTCCCCTGAGCACTCCCAGGAGTAATTCCTGACTGCAGAGCCAGGAGTAACCCCCTGTCCATTGCTGGGTGTAATCCACAAAGCAAGAAAAAATTTTTAAAAGGAGGGGGAGGAGGGTCTCTTGAAACTTGGTTGTTCATGGGCCAGAGCGATAGCCCAGCAGGTAGGGCATTTGCCTTGCACGTGGCCGACCTGTGCCAGCCCGAGTTTGATCCAGGCATCCCATATGGTCGCCTGAGCACCGCCAGGAGTAATTCCTGAGTGCAAAGCCAGGAGAAACCCCTGAGCATTGCCAGGTGTGACCCAAAAAAAAAGCAAAAAAAAAAAAATTGGTTGTTCAGTCCAATAGGCTAAATGTCCAAATAAGTGGTCAGAGGCATAGCCCAATGGGCGGAGCACATGCTCTGCCCCCAGGAGACCCAGGCTAAGTTCCAGTACTAGATGGTCCCCCCGGCATTGCCAGGAGTTTGTCTTGTGGTCTTTTGGGGTCACACCTGGCGATGCTCAGGGGCTGCTCCTGGCCGTGCTCAGTGTGCCATAGGGGATGCCGGAGATCAAACCCAGGTTGGACGTGTGCACCGCAACTGCCCTACTCAGCTGTACTATCACTCTGGTCCCGCATTGTCAGCAGGCAGTAAACTCAGCACCAAGCCAAGACTACTCCCTGAGCACGTCTGGGTGTGACCAAAAGTGAAAACAGTGAAAAAAGAACCCAAATAATGAGTAGCAAAGAAAGGCCTGAAAAAACCAAAAACAAAATCTGTGATGCCTCTTGAGCATAGAGCCTGGAATATCCCCAAGCACCACGTGGTGTGAACCCACCGCCCAAAAAATGTAGATGGGGGGGCTATAGAGATAGTACAGCTTATAGTACTTGCCTCCCACTGAGCTCCCAAGGTTTGATCCCCAACTCCCCATATGGTCCCCTGAGCCCCACCGGGAGTGATCCCTGAGCACAGAGACACAAGTAAGCCCTGAGGACAGCCCGTGTGGCCCAAAAACGAACAAAAGGGGAAAAAGCAAAAGGTAAATAGTAAAATAAATAAATGAATGAATTAAAGTAAATAACTAAAACAGACATTTGGAGGAGTCAGACATTTTGAGGGGGTGGCGTGGAGCCAGACCCCTCCCCCAATTGCCACCTCTGAGCCACAGCCCACCCTGTCCCCAGTGCTGCAACCCGAGCAGGAAGACACCCAGGTGACCCCAGGAAAGATGTGTCTATGGCTCTGGGAAAGCCAAACAAAGGATGTGCTGGCACCTGTGTCTGCAAGTCCTCGGCAGCGGGGGAGAACCGTAGAAGCTCTCCTGGACGGGGTGGGGGAAAGACAGAAGACACCCTGCTGACACCTGCCCCCCACCAGCCCTACCCCAGCAGCTTTGACTGTTGCCTGTGGCGGGGCTGAGACAGGGCACAGGGGCCTAGACACGGGCCATGCCTTCCTCCCAGGGTGCAGTCTGCCCGTGGCGTGTGTGCATGGGGGGGACCACTCTGTACGAGGGGGCTGTATGTGTGTGTAGGGGGAGACTATGAGTGCTTGTGGAATGACTGCGTATGTGAGGGTGACTGTGTATGTGGGGAATGACCGTGTATTTGGAGGTGACTATATGTGAGGGGTCACTGTATATGTGGGGGGTGATTGTGTGTATGTGACAGGTGGCTGTGTGTATGTGGGGAATGACTGTATTTGGAGGTGACTGTGTAAGTGGAGGTACTGTGTATATGTAAAAGTGACTGTGTATGTGTGGGGTGGCTGTATGTGGGGGTGACTGTATGTGGGGGAATATATGTGTGTATGTGGGGGGTGACTGAGTATGTGGAGGAACTGTCTGTGCCTATATGGGGAAGACTGTGTGTATGTGGGTGACTGTGTATGAGGGGTTGACGATATGTGTGCATGTGGGTGTGACCGTGTGTATGCGGGGTGACTGTGTATGCGAAGTTGACCGATATGTGCGCATGTGGGTGTGACCGTGTGTATGCGGGGTGGCTGTGTATGCGAAGTTGACAATATATGCGCATGTGGGTGTGGACCATGTGTATGCGGGGTGACTGTGAATATCTGTACGACCATGTGAGTATCTGAGGGTGACTGTGTATGTGGGGTGACTGTAGTGCATATGAGGGGGTGACTGTATGTAGAAGTCACTGTGTATATATGTGGTGGCTAGGGGCTAGAGACACAGTAAGGTGGGTTGGGCATTTGCCTTGCATGTGGCCGACCCAGGTTCAATCTGTGCCATCCCTTATGGTCCCTGAAGCACCACCAGTAGTGATTCCTTAGAGCAGAGCCACAAGTAACTCCTGAGCATTGCCAGATGTGACCAAAAAAAAAACTGTATGTATGTATGTATGTATGTGTGTGTATGTATATGTGTGCGATACCTATGAGTGTGTATGGGAGGCTTTCACTTTGTGTGTGTGGATGTGTGTAACCTGTGAGGAGAACAGAATGTCACTGTGTATTTTGTGATACCTTGAATAGGTGGGCTGTTATTGTGTGTGTGTCTGTGATACCTTGAATGGATGGATTGCCACTGTGTATGTGTGTGTGATACCTGGAATGGGTGGGCTGTCACTGTGTGTGTTTGTGTGTGTGTTACCTATAAGTGAGAGAGCTGCCACTATGTGTGTGGATGTGTGGTACTCTGAGTGTGTGGTACGGGTCTATATGTGGGCTGTGTGGGCACAGTGTTTGTGAATAGGGATGTGAGTGAGTGAGGGGGTGTGTTTTGTGTTCGAGTGTCTGTACACACCAGGCATCTCAGAAGCATGTGGCTCTGTGTGGGGGTCACACTGGGGGAGAGCTGCCTCCCCCCCCACACCCACCTAGAAAGGAAGAGGCAGTGCAGGAGGGACTGAACTGTGGTGGCACGGCTCCCCCTCCGTGTGCATTGGAGTTCAGGGAATGGTGGGTCAAGGGTTGGGGGCTGGCCAAGCCAACAGCTCTAGAGCCAGGCCTTGCATGCGCGAGTCCCTACAATTAATCCCTGGGCCCACATAATGGAGGCGGTATGGGGCCAGAGCAATAGCACGGCAGGTAGGGCATTCGCCTTGCATGTGTCCAACCCAGGTTCAATCCCGGCATCCCATATGGTCCCCCAAGCACTGGCAGGAGTAATTCCTGAGTGAAGAACTAGGAGTAACCCCTGACCATTGCCAGGTGTGACCCGCAAACCAAAAAAAAAGGGGGAAGTTGGTAGAAAAGGTAGTAGAGGAGTTAAGGACTTTGTGTGCAGCTGTCCCCAAAAGAGCAACGGGAGTGACCCCTGAGCAGAGTCAGGAGCAGGGACTGCCTGGTACGGACCCTTCTCCCAAATAGTTTGGGGGTGGGCGTGCTTTAGCCCCATATATTTAAACTCAGTTATAATATGAGTGGCAAGTGGTATACATTTAATGATATAAAGCTACATGAATTATGGGGTCGGAGTGATAGCACAACAGGTAAGGCATTTGCCTTGAGCACGGCTGATCCGATTCAATCCCCGGCATCCCATGTAGTCCCCCAAGCATTTCCAGGAATAATTCCTGAGTGAAGAGACAGGACTAACCCCTGAGCACTGCCGAGTGTGACCCAAAAAAGCAGATCAATCAATCAATCAATAATAAATAAATAAATAAATGGATGGATGGATGAATGAATGAATGAATGAATGAATGAAGCTACATGAATTGGACTTGAGACAATGATGCTAAGTGAAAGATAATTACTGGTTGACTTCACATATGTGGAATATGAATAACAAAAGTGAATGAACTGGCCAAAAAAAGAGTAGAAACTAGTATTGAGACTTGATGCAATCTCAGGTTTACTGATGGGAAAGGGTTGGGTGTCGGGTGGGCAGAGGGTGCTCTGGGGGGTCATTGGAATGTGGGGGCAAACCGCCATGACAAACACACGCAGGGATGTGAAGCTAAAGCCCAGAAATTCTTTTAATGCTGTAAGTCAGTGAGATATTACAAAAGAAAGAGTCTCACCAAATGTATTTGCTCAGAACTAGAAAGGGTTGGTTGGTGTCACTTGGGGAAGTTTATGCAATATTCCAATATTCCAGATGGCAGATGTACTTCTTTTTTTTTTTTTTGCTTTTTGGGTCACACCCGTGATGCTCAGGGGTTACTTCTGGCTCTGCGCTCAGGAATTACTCCTGGCGGTGCTCGGGACCATATTGGATGCCGAGGATCGAACCCGGCCAGCATGGGCCAGCCACGTGCAAGGCAAACGCCCTACCCACTAGGCTATCGCCCGCCCCCAGATGTAGTTCTTGTGAGGCATTTTTCAATGACTCTGAGATTTTTTCAAATTTGAAGTGATGTGAAGAATTTTGGGCATATAAGTCTCTGTGCTCCTTGCACATGATTTCCTCAGAATTCCCAGAACTGAAGCTGCTTGGTCAAACAATGGTATAAACATTTTTAAGATGAAATAAATCTTGTTTTAGTCAGATTGTGAAATAGTTTGATAATAAACCATCAGACTATTCGGGATATATAAACCAACAAGTGTATCCTGATGGTCCAATGAACTACTCCCAGCTCTGTTCTCTGAGTTCAACCTGATGGTGCCAAGAATTGACCCTAGGCCTCCCACATGAAAAGTGTGTGCTCAGACAACAGGTAGGCAGGCAGGTGGGCAGGCGGGCAGGCGGGCAGGCGGGCAGGCAGGCAAATACTTAGTAACCAAAGGAGAGCATTGAACCATGCACAAGTCTGCCCGCTCTCTCTGGAACAGTGCACAGGTGCAAGAGCCGTGCAGAGGACACAGCAGAGGGCTAGATGGCTGGGATGGACCCAGAGCAGGTTGTGTTCTGGCCCCATGTCTGAGGCCATCATCCAGACAGTGCTGAAGCTCTGGCACGCACCTTCCACATGGTAACCACTTGTCCTCCAGAACAGGGTCCCCGCGAGGCTGCTCCTGAAGGGTGAAGGTATCCTGAAGGGTGGTAGCAGGGAGCCCACATGAACCAATGTGACCGTTCCTCTGCCACCAATATCCCCAAGATATTAGTCGGTATCTGAAGGCCTGGATATTAGGGGAGAGGTGTCCCGTGTCCACTTGTCACCATCTACTACCTAACCTCCTTCCTGGTATCTTCCACATGTTTTCCAAGACTCTTTGGTTTTGGGGAGACAGAGAAAGGGGAGATTGAGCCACCCCTGACAGTGCTTGTGGAGTGCTCTTGGCTCTGTGCTCACTGATGCTTTAAATGCTGTGTGGTATTGGGTATCAAACGAGGGTCAGTCACATGCAAGGCAAGCGCCAACTCCCTGTACTGATTGTCTCTGACCCCTCTCTTTCCAGTCCTCCTTGAGGTGTGCTCACTCTATGTCTCTGCAGACCATCTCCCTCCCCCTCACAGTGCTCCATGGCCCCCATCAGAAACAGCGGCTCTTCTCCCAGTGCTTACCTTCTTTCTGAACCCCACGAAGGCTCATGCTTCCCTGGAACAGTTTTCTCTGGGATCTGTATTCCAAGCAGAATGTTGCTTTCCCTGCTTTGTGTGCATGTGTGCCTGTAATTAGTGTGTGTTTATTCCTCTGTTGTTTGCAACACCTCCCAGTCGGGGAGCGTTTGTAAATTTAGCTAATGAGCATTTAACACATTCCCTTTGATGAAGCTGTTCAATCTGGCCCGCACTAGCAGACTGTCTTTCGTGTTTCCCAGCTCCAGGCGACAGTTAGTTCCTGTACACATTGGCACACTGCAGCCCACCTTTATTCCCCTCAGAAAGAGAAGTGGGTTTCTCGAGAGTGTGCAACAAGTAAAGTTTTGCACGCAGCCAAGCCTGGTTTGATCCCTGGCAGCACAGATGGCCCCTTGTTAGGAGTGCTCCCTGAGCACAGAGGCAGAAGTTAGCCCTGAGCACTGCCAAATGTGCCCCCACCCCATCCCCAAGAAGTGAGTGTCCAAAAGATAGCACATCAGTTAGGGCATTTACCTTGCATGCAGCCAACCCTGGTTTGAACCCCAGCATTCCCTATGGTCTTCCAAACACCACCAGGAGTAATTTCTGAGCGCAGAGTCAGGAGTAACCCCTGAGCATCACCGGTGTGACCCAAAAAGCAAAAAATATAATCACTATCACTATCTTCCCATTAATCATCTATTTGCTAGGCGCGGCACCAGTAATATCTCCATATGTCCTGTCTCATGCTAGTAGAACCCAAAGGCATCCGCTTGCTCCAGGAACATAGAGAGCATCAAACCATTATATTAGGTCACGGAATGACCTAATATAAATGTTACTGGTATTTGGCATATCAAATACTACACAAGCAGTTTGCCAGGCTTGCCGTGCGGGTGGCATACTGTTGTAGTCACCTCTAAATAAAGCTATAAAAAAAATCAAAAGGAAGGTAAGGGAAGGAGGGAGGGAGGGAGGGAGGGAAGGAGGGAGGGAGGGAGGGAAGGGAGAGGAGGGAGGGAGGGAGGGAGGGAGGGAGGGAGGGAGGGAGGAAGGAAGGAAGGAAGGAAAGAAGGAAGGAAGGAAGGAAGGAAGGAAGGAAGGAAGGAAGGAAGGAAGGAAGGAAGAGATCCCCCAATTACAAAGAAAGTGGGATTTCCATTTTGTAAGAAAAGGTACAAATCTGCATTCCCGTCTCCTCTTTATGGATCAGCTTTCACTTTTCTGAGCCAGAAAGATGGAAAGAACACCATTTCAGCCTGACCCTGACTGCTGATGCCAGGGGCTCACAAGCTCTTTCTGTAGGTTTTTGCATGAGCAAATACCCATCTCAAAACCTAGGGACTCCAGCTGCTGGCGTGTTTTCCTGGAATTAATTCGAACTTGATCTCTAAAGAGGACTTGGTGTCAAGTGTGCTTTTCAATCACTTAGAAAAGACCCAGGAAGAGGCAGAGCAGCCCTGGGGTCACCTGTGATCTGAGCGGCACCAGGGTCCCCTCTGGCAGAGGCTCTTGATCAAGTCTGTCACTAAGAAAGAAGCAGTCTCCAAAGACTTCAGCAGCAGTATCATATGGAGATTGCAGAAACAAATGTGTTGAAAATGTACATGTGCATACATATAATATATGGATGGCTATAATATATGTGTATGTATATTTACTATTATAAATACTATATTGTGTGTATATATAAAGTATGTATACATAATATATGTATATATAGTATATGTATATATAGTGTATTCCCAGAAAGATGGATAAGGCGCTTTCCTAGCAGATGGCAGACCTCAATTTGATCTCTGACTCACGTGTGGTCCCCAGAGCACTGGCAGAAGTGACCCCTGAGCAGAGAGGCAGGAATAAGTCCTGAGTACTATGGGTATAGCCACAATGATATACTGAGGCAATGATATACTGATACTTTTATATATATATGTATATATATAAATATATATACATATATATGTATGTATATATACATATATATGTATGTATATATATATATATATATATAAAAATGATCACGATCATCACGATCTTCCCGTTGATCATCTATTTGCTAGAGCGGGCACCAGTAATATCTCCATATGTCCTGTCTCATGCCAGTAGAGCCAGGGGCATCGGCTTGCTACAGGAACATAAAGAGCCTCAAACCATTATATTAGGTCATGGGAATGACCTAATATAATTGTTACTGGAATTTGGCATATCAAATACAACACGAGAAGCTTGCCAGGCTTGCCGAGCGGGAGGCAAACTCTTTTAAACACCTCCAAATAAAGCATTTATTGATGAGCCATGCGCCGCTTACGCCGCATAAGCCGGGCTGTGGTGGGCTGGTCTGCTGGGTGGAGTTCTGACGAGAAGGAAGTCTAAATGTGGAAAATGGCGGCGCCCGGCGTGAGTGAGGGGGTGGTCTGGCTTGTTGTGAGGCTCTACCGAGGTGGTGGGCCAGGGCTAGAACTTCGCCATGCCTCCCAACTGCCTCATGAATGGCTGTGCACAGGGAGAGCAAGGAACAGCTCTGCCCCATGTCTGAGAGTCTCTGGACCAGCATACCTGGGCCGGAATGAGGAAAAAAGCTGCTGCAGGGTGGATGTCGATGATCCGGGCTGTGATGGGCTGGTCTGCTGGGTGGAGTTCTGATGAGAGGGAAGTCCAAATATGGAAAATGGCGGTGCCCGTGGAGTGAGGGGGGTGGTCTGGCTTGTTGTGAGGCTCTGCTGAGGTGGTGGGCCAGGGCTAGAACCCGCCATGCCTCCCAACTACCTCATGAACGGCTGTGCACAGGAGAGGCAAGGAACAGCTCTGCCCCATGTCTGAGAGTCTCTGGACTCTCAGATATATGATTATATATATATATATATATATATATATATATATAGTATCATATATATAGTATATATGGAGAGAATCATATATATGTATATATGTATATATGTATATATATATTTATATATATAGACACAGTACAGGGGGTAGGATGTGTGCCTTGCACATGTCCCAACCCTATTTGATCCCTGGCATCATGTAGAGTCGCCCAGGCATAGATAGGACTGATCCCTAAGAGCCAGGAATAAGTCCTGAGCATTGCCTGGTATTGAAATTCTAAAACAAAAAAGAACAAGGGGGGAGGAATCAAGCTATATATTCAACTTTTTATGAAAGAGGAAGGGAATTGGGGTAGGCGCAATAGTCCAGAAGGTAGGTACTTGTCTTGCACCTGACCTGCCCAGGTTCAAGCCCCAGTATTTCATAATGTCCCAAGCCTGCCAGGAGTCCCATAGCACAGAACCAGGAGTAAAGTCTGAGCACCACCAGTTGTGGCCCCCAAAACAAACAAAGCCCCCAAATTCCCATAGCAGATCATCCAAGATAATTGATCATAGGGGCCAGAGCAATAGTCCAGCAGGTAGGGCATTTGCCTTGCATGCAGCCAACCCGGGTTCGATTCCCCGCATCCCATATGGTTCCCGAGCACCGCCAGGAGTAATTCCTGAGTGCAGAGATAGGAGTAACCCCCTGAGCATTGCCTGATGTGACCAAAAAAAAAAAAAGTTAAACACCCCCCCAACCTCCTTTCTGATGTAATTCAGAAAAAAAAAATTAACCATAGGAAAAAGATTTTCTACTTGGACAGAGTTAAGAGGGAAGAAGGAGGGAGGGTAGAGGGGACTTTTTTGTTTTGTTTTATTTTGCTTTTTTGGGTCACACCTGGCAATGCTCGGGGCTCCTGGCTTTGCACTCAGGAATTACTCCTGGTGGTCATGGGGGACCATATGGGATGCTGAAAATAGAACCCGAGTCGGCCACTTCCAAGGCAAATGCCCTTCCCACTGTACTATCTCTCCGGCCCTGAGAGGTGACTCTTAACCCTGTGCAAACATGACCCTGGGCCCCTCATGTGATCCTGCCGGATCCTTCCTCATTTCACAGCCTCACAATCTCCGTCTAAGCCTCCACCCCTCATTTTTGTCGCTGTGTTCCTTTCTTGTTGACTGTGGGGTGAAAGGTAAAGAAATAAGTCATGCAGCAGCAAGTGTCTCCCGACCTTGTCTGCTTGGGGCATCCTGGAGTTTATCATTGTCAAGAATACAGAGACACAGGACAGCAGATAAGATGCTCGCCCAGCACGCACCGACCCAGGTTCAATCCCCGGCACCACATATGCTCTCCCAAGCTCCATCAGATAGCCTGAGCACAACTGCTGTGGCCCCAAAACCAAAAAACACAAAGACCATTATTGTGACTTCACGTTATTATTTTATTTTTCATGCCCACATATCAATGCTCAGGGGTTATTCCTGGCTCTACACTCAGGAATTACTCCTGGTGGTGCTCAGGAGACCCTATATATAGGATGCCAGGGATCAAACCTGGGTCAGCCACATGCAAGGCAAATGACCCACCTGTTATACTATCGCTCTGGTCCCAGCTTACTGAATTTTGTTTTGTTTTGTTTTAACATCATGACTTACAGACATGTTCATTATACAGTTGTTTCAAGCATTAAGTGTTCAAGCAAAAAAAAAAAAGGGGGCTGAAGCGATAGTTCAGTGGGTAGAGCGTTTGCCTTACTTGTGGCCGGCCTGTGCCAGCCCAGGTTCGATCCCCAGCATCCCATATGGTCCCCCGAGCACCGCCAGGAGTGATTCCTGAGTGCAAAGCCAGGAGTAACCCCTGAGCATTGCCGGTGTGACCCAAAAAAAAAAAAAAAAAAGCATTAAGTGTTCTAACACCCCAGTGTACTGACCGTCCTGCCACCAGGATCTCCAGCTTTCCTCCCAACCCCAAATTTACTCTGACATATACCAAATTTACTTTATATTGCTTATTTCGTTAATGTTACTTGTTTTTGTTTTGGAGTGGGTTTTTCCTGCATGGATCAGATAGGGAAATAAAGATCTCTGCGTGGAGGAGGGGTGTTGTTTCTTTTCTTGGTGTTTCAGACTTTGGTTTCATCCATGCCGTGTTCTTCCAACTATTTCGCATGTCAAAGAGTGACTATCACAAAACAACTGTGACTAAGGTCACTTGCTCGCCATCACACACTGACCCACAAGGGGAAATGGGAGCACTTGGCTACAAATTCCTAAACTTTCCTGTGTTCCCTGAAAATACAAAGAATACTAGGAAAAGGGAATGTCCCATTGCCAAGGAGCCCCAGCTGGCATTTTTCAGAACTGTTGGTTTGGGATTGTTTTTCACTTATTGGGTCACACCAGGGCTCAGGGCTTACTCTTTTTTTGTTTGTTTGTTTGTTTGGGTCACACCCAGCAATGCTCAAGGGTCACTCCTGGCTCTGCACTCAGGAATTATTCCTGGCAGTGCTTGGGGGCCACATGGGATGCCAGGGATCAAGCTCCAGTGGGCCACATGTGACACAAATGCCCTACCAGCTGTACTATCCCTCCGGCCCCCAGGGTTTAACTCTTGACTTTGTGTTCAGGGGTCACTCCTGATGGAACTTGAGAGACCCTTTGTGGTGCTGGGGATGGAACCCAGGTCAGCTATGCACAAGGCAGGAACCTAACCCTGTACTCTTTCTCTCTCTCTCTCTTCTCTCTCTCTCTCTCTCTCTCTCTCTTTCTCTCTCTCTCTCTCTCTGTTCCTCCATGTATCTCTTCAAGCATGGAATAAACATGAATTTATGTGATGGAACAGTTCCCAAAGGCAACCAAACCTTGAACTATTTTCTTCACTTTTTCTGGAATAAAGTTCAGGATAGTTTAAGTCATGTTTAGCAAAACACAGATTACATCAGAAAGGAGGTGGGGGGGAATGTTTAACTTTCTTGAGAAATGCCAAGGCTCTTGATATGGCTGTGAGCCAATGAATTTCTCCTGTGGTATGTTCTTTTGCACATTTTTTCTCACTCCCTTTGACTTAAGAACTAACTGCAGTCTGGAGCTACTGAGACTTTCCAGAAATCTGAGGCTCTAGACAGAAACTCAGTGGGCTGGCGCACTTGCTTTACATAAAAAAGAATCTGAATAAGGTTCAGTCTTCAACACTACATAGTTCCCTGAGCACTGAGACTGGGATCACCCCTGAGTACCACCAGATGTGACTGCAAAAGGAGGAAGAGCCAGTCAAGAAATACCGAAAGTAACTTAGAAAACTCTTGGTCAGAGAACTCAGACTTTAAAAAAGCAGAGACGGGGCCAGAGCAATAGCACAGCGGGAGGGCATTTGCCTTGCATGCGGCCAACCTGGGTTAGATCCCCGCAACCCATATGGTCCCCTGAGTACCACCAGGAGTGATTCCTGAGTGCAGAGCCAGGAGTAAGCCCTGAGCATTGCCGGGTGTGACCCAAAAAAGCAAATTTAAACAAAATAAAATAAAATAAAAAAAAGCAAAGATCAGGGCTGGAGCAATAGCACAGAGGGTAAGGCATTTGCCTTGCACGCGCCGACCTGGGTTAAATTCCCTGGCATCCCATATGATCCCCTGAGCCACCAGGAATAAATCCTGAGTGTAAGCCAGGAGTAACCCCTGAGCATTGCCGGGTGCGACCCAAAAAAAAGGCAAAAAAAAAAAAAAACAGAGATTGTATGCTTCACATACATAAAAAGACCCTGAGTTCAATGCCTGGCACCAAAAATGAAAGAAAAAGCCAAAATAATCAGGGCTGGAGAAACAGCTCAGTGGCTGAGCACATGCAGAGGCGCAGTTCATCCCTAGTTCATCCCTATTGGTGCCCTGAGCACCTCCAGGTGTGGTCCTCAAGCACAGAGCCAGGAGCAGCCTGTGAGTGCATGTGGGTGAGCCCCAAAAAAACAATGATAAGTAAAAAGACCATAGTAAAAACATGCTCTGTGGTTAATTGTGTTCAACCAACTGGGCAGACATTGAAATGTTTGGGACCTCAGTCTTGGCTGTCTTTGTACTTCACTCAAGTGTCGTCATTTCCTTTCTTCACTGGTGCTCTCTGTACCTGCTTGTTTTATTTATTTATTTATCTGTTCATTTGTTTATCTATTTATTTATTTATTTAGGTGTTTTGGTTTTGTTTTTTGTTCTTGTTGTTGTGTTTTGTTTTTTGAATTTATTTTGGGGTCACACCTGGCAATGTTCAGGGGTTACTCCTGGCTCTACTCCTGGCAGTACTTGGGCGACCATACGCGATCCTGGGAATCGAACCTGGATTGACCACATGCAAGGCAAATGCCCTACCTGCTGTGCTTTCGCTAAGCCCACCCCCACACACACACCCTCTTCTAATGCTCTTTTTATGTCAAGATCAAAATTGAAATATTTTTACCTCCACTTTAGTTGAGACCCATTCTTACCTCAGTATTAACCTTTTCCAGGGCTTTCGCTTAAATCTCTTCTCTCCATTTCTAGGATAATGAGACATCAGTGATTCAAGAAACATTTCAAATGGCCAGGCAGGGGAATTAGCTCAACAGGCTAAGTGCACAAGCATGCACTTTGGGGGATCTGGTTTTGATCCCTGACACTGCATGGTTCCCAGAGTTCTGCCAGGAGCAAATAACTCCCAAGCTGGGAATAATTCCCCAGCACCACTGGGTGGTGACCCCAAAACAAAAAACAAGGGAAAACATAGACAATGAAAATTGTGCTCCATTTCAGCTATTTTGTTTGTTTGCTTTCTTTGGGGACATACCAAAATGTTGCTGGGGCTAGTCCGCAGATCAGTACTGGGGATTGACTTGGGAACTCCAGCCCACAAAGTACGTACCTCAACCCTTTGAGCTATCTTTCCTGCCTCCTTTTAATGTCTTAGTAGACCCACTCAGTCAGTAGTGTGGGTCTTGTACACCATGTCTACACTCATTTCTTCTACTTGCCGTTATCCTAAGACTTCATCTCTGAGCCAACTTGCCAACATGTGAGATTGACCTTAGAGACCATTTTAGCCACGTTGTCTGCCCTCTGATCAGCTAGAGCGGACATCTGTCTTTGCCAGGGCAGCTAGAATGGACCAACTCAATTCTCTCTCTTCTGATAACAGTGTTCAGCTTGGCTTGGCATCAGGATTGCCCACTATCAAGCAGCAAGGTGTGGGGTTACCAGAATCTCCTTCCAGCTCTTCTCTAAGGTCTGGCCATTCATTGGGATGCACATTGCCATGACCTGTCTGCCGAGTTCAGCAGAGTCTGGGAGTCCAGAGCTGATCTCAGAAACTCTGCGAGGCGTATTGAAAACGAGGTCCTCTCTTCAATAGTTTCCAACAAGGCTGAGTGAAGCCTAGAGTAGCTCATGGCTGCCTCCCCTGCTATACACACAGGCCTGCCACCCACAAAATGAGCACAGGAAAGTCAGCACTTGGATAAAGACAGACAGACTTGGAGCAAGAGATTGAGCACAGAAGGGAAGGCTTCGTGTTGGGCTGTGGAGGCCACACCTCTGGTTCAATTCCCTGGCACTGCCTATGACCCCCTGAGCACTGTGAGGGTTCACTCCTGAGCACAGAGCCAGAAATGGAACCTGAGAAGTACCAGGTGTGGTCCCAACCCTCCCCCTACCAAAACAGGTCCTCAGAAATTCCCAAGACATATGACTGTGCCCCAATATTTCATTTATGGGCCCCCCATACAGTCTCGATACATTTATGAGATCCAGTACAACCTGGAGGAGAGGGATGTAGGGAGAGAGCGTTCTCACGTCCAGACAGCAGCAGCGTGGCCCTGCCTTCCTCCTCCCTCAGCTGGGTTTCATCCTGAGCCCAGACCACTCCCACCCCTTCCAGCCCAGCAATGAGTCACCCCAGCCTGCAGCATGTGGAACATCCCAGGAGAGAGAAAAGCAGTTTGGTCTTGGCAGAAGGAAAAGGAACGCTCCAGGGTGTGCATTTGGGAGGAACCCAGCGGGCTGGGAGGCGCAAGGGGGCAGGCACACCCACCCAAGAAGCAGCTGTCCCAGAGTGTGAGAAGGGGGAATATGAAATGCTGCCTGTCAAGGGTAAGGGCCCAAGACCCACAACTGTGCAGGTCAATGTGTGCAATGATGCCAGTGGAGATGATAGTGATGGTGGTGATGATGGTGGTGGCAATAATGGTGATGATGGTGGCGATAATGATGATGGTGAGGGTGGCAATAATGATGATGCTGATGGTAGCGACAATGATATGGGATGAAAATGATGATGGGGATGAAGTGACGATGACTGTAGCAGACGGAATCAGGCCTGCTGAGTTCTCTGAAGCCTTTGTAGATCTTACAAAACAAAATATGATCTGAGAAAACCTAAAAATTTGACTTGTCTCTTTGCAGTTAGACCAATTAGAGTCATTTATGTGGAATGCTGCCTATTTAGGCCTAATTACCTTGAGACATAATAATGATTATGTACTTCATTAAGGACGTGTCGGGTTAATTTAATTTCTTAGATCGTATTTGATGGCATCTATAAACACCCTCCATTTGGGCTCTGGCTCCCCTGTTAGTTTATAACACATACAAATTGGTCATCTACAAAACCAAAAGCACTGGTTACCAGCTCAGTGGTAACCAGCTTCCGTCTCACGAGTGTGGCCGGTCCTCCCTTGCTCCAGCAAATTAGCATGGAGCAGAGCATCAGAGCAAACGAGAAGGTGGACCATCAACGCTAATGATAGGGTGGCCCACGCATCCATTGAGCTATCGTAGGCTCTGGACCATGCTGTAAACAGGCTTCTCCAATGTCAGTTCCATCTGCCAGGGTCTTTCCTCATCAGGACCTGGTCCCCACAAACCAGCCACAGAGCAACATCTTGGCAACCCTACCTGGTCTGGGAGGAGATCAGGACAGACGCACCTTTGCTGTGCTCAGAATCAGATTCGGGGCACAGAGGTTGCCCTTTGCCCACATCCCCCACCCCCTCACCCTTTCTCGCTCTCTCTTTCACTGGGGGTGGTTTTTCATGCAGTGAATTATCTGTAGCCAATGAGAGAGTTCTGGATGGGTTTGTGATTCTGTCTGGTCAATGCCTGGATGCCAGGACTGCCCTTGAACTATGTGTTTTTCCTCCCCCTCTAGAGTGGAAGCTCAGGGTTTGTCTGGCACGGCTGTCAGAGAGGACTTGGTATTCTGCTTGCCGGGACACTGGGTGGTACTGTGACTGGGTGCTTTTGGCACCCCTGCCCATCTGGAAGCTGCTCCATCCTCCAAAGATGAGGCCCTGCAGCCCAGCCTGCTAGCTAGTTTGGAAGGAGGAAGGAGCTGGAGCAGTCTGAGTCAATCCATTGATGCTTGGATCTGTTTCCTCCCATCTGGCTGTCCCCAAAGCACAGCGAGTTAGAGTCCCAGAGCAAACTCTAAATCCTGTGCCTCGCCCCATTCCATCCTCTGCCAGATATGTGCTCATATAGTCCTTCTGGTTTTGTTCTGCTTTGTGAAAATAAAATTTTTTGAATTAACGTGATTTACAATACTGTTCGTGATAGAGTTTCATGCTCCCAGTGCTCCACCACCACACTCTGAGCAGTTTCTGCTTCTCTTCTCCAGTAGAGAGAAGGACCCAGCTCCTCTATCACCGTCTCCAGGTAATCTCAGTTCTATAGACCATGTCTCCAGGTCCGCTACCTTTGACCCTTTGTTATTTATTGCCTATGCTTTTGAGATCATTTTTGTATCTGTCCCTTTCCTTCTAACTTCATTCAGCATGATGCGCCCAGATCTATCCTCGTAGCATCAAACTGTATAATTTTGTCTTTTCTCATAGCTGGGTAGTATTCTATTGTGTCTGTGTACCATAGTTTCTTTTCCGGCTCCTGGATACTTGAGTTGTTTCCAGATCTTGGCTATTATGAATAAGTGCGGCAATGAACATAGGAGTTCAGATGTCTTTTCTGAATGTTTTCAAACTCTTGGGGTAAATGCCAAGATATGGGATTACTGGGTCATATGGAAGCTTGATTTTAGTTTGTTAGAAGAGTCTATATTGTTTGCCCAAAAGGTTAAAGTAGCCCATATTTTTACAAGCAGTGAGGATTCCTTTTCCCCCACATCTACACCAACACTGGTTGTATTTGTCTTTATGATGTGTGTCAGTCTCACTGGTGTGAGGTGTTACTGCCTTTTGCTTTGATTTGCATTTCCCTGATGATAAGTGATGGAGCACATTACTCCATATACCTCCTGGTCATTTGTATGATACTATGGTGGAGGGTGTGACATTGCAACATTGTATGCATAAGACACTATCATTAAAAGCAGTGTAGGGGCCGGAGGCGATAGCACAGCAGGTAGGGTGTTTGCCTTGAACACAGCTGACCCGGGTTCTATCCCCGGCATCCCATATGATCCCCCGAGCACCGCCAGGAGTCATTACTGAGCAAAGAGCCAGGAGTAACCCCTGAGCATTGCCAGGTGTGACCCAAAAAAGAAAAAAAAAAGCAGTGTAAACCTTTTATGCCTAAACATTTTTTGGGGGTCACATCCAGCAATGCTCAGGGTTATTCCTAGCTCTGCACTCAAGAATTACTTCTGGCCATGCTCAGGGATCATATGGGATGCTGGGTATCGAACCCGGGGTCAGCGGCGTGCAAGGCAAATGCCCTACCCACTGTGCTATCGCTCTGGCCCCTGCCTAAACATTTTTTAAATGTTAAGTTTAAAAAATTAGGGGGCCGGAGCGATAGCCCAGCGGGTAGGGCGTTTGCCTTGCACGCGGCCGGCCTGTGCCGGCCCGGGTTCGATCCCCGGCATCCCATATGGTCCCCCCAGCACCGCCAGGAGTAATTCCTGAGTGCAGAGCCAGGAGAAACCCCTGAGCATCGCCGGATGTGACCCAAAAAAGCAAAAAAAAAAAAAAAAAAAAAAAATTATAGGGTCGGGGCCGGGCGATAGCCCAGCGGGTAGGGCGTTTGCCTTGCACTTGGCCAGCCTATGCCGGCCCGGGTTTGATCCCCGGTGTCCCATATGGTCCCCTGAGCACCGCCAGGAGTAATTCCTGAGTGCAGAACCAGGAGTAACCCTGAGCATTGCCGGGTGTGACCCAAAAAGCAAAAAAAAAAAAAAATTATAGGGTCTAGGCAGATATTACAGCAAATAGGTTACTTGCTTTTGCCCAGGGCTCCCCCAAGTTCTATCCCTGTCCCCTATATAGTCCCCTGGGACATTCCCAGCAGTGATCCCTGAAGATAGAGCCAGGAATTAGCCCTGAATGCCACTGGGTGTAGTCCAAAAACAAAATAATAAACAAAATCAAAAAGAAGAAGTACAAAATGACCAATAGGCATATAAAAGAATGTTCTCACATAGTTCCTACCTTATGTAACCATGCCAGTTTGCCAGTGGGGGGGTGGAGGAGAGGAGATCTGCTTCATTTTCTTATCAGAAATTAGGAAATATTTGCCATGCTTTTTGCTATGTTTTATTTTGTTTGCAGTGCCAGGGATCAAACTCAAGTTTCATGCATGCGAGTTGTGTGCTTCACTGTTGAAACACATCCCCGGCTCAATATGTGCTATTCTTATACACTCAGAAAACATTAAGATTCATCTGGGAACAAGAGAAAGCCGGGAAGTAGCCATTGGCCTCATTTGGATGGCTGGAGGTTTCATGGGAAGCCCTGTGAATTGCAATTGCACCCTTGGCAGGATTCAGGGTAGGTCAAGGGGAGTCTGTTTCTCGGAAAAGCCACCTAGGCCTGTGTGCGTCCCACCTAAGCTCCCCGTGTAACAGGTGCCTGCTCTTCCACAGACTGACACAATGAGGTTTTGTGCAGAGCAATTCTCTTCCATGGTCAGGAATCCCTTTGCAGATGTGTGACTGGTTGTGCATGTTAGAAGACAAGAATACGAATGAGGTGGCCCAGCCAGAAGACTATCATGGGACTAGTGATCAGAAGGGGACAGGGACAGAGTTCAGGAGCGAGAGAAAGCTGGAAATTCAGGAATAGGATTGTTCCAGTCCTGGATCCTTCCCAGAGATCCTGGACCAATGAGCAAATCCTTCTGCAGTTTGAGGGAATGGAATGAAATTGCAATTGGAATGGTGATAATACGTATCTTCTCACCAGAGTGTAGGAAAATGTAATAATGATTGGCCAACACTTCCTTAGGGGTTTTGCTAAAACATCCCAAAGTAATTGATTATATGGTTACAACTGTTGTTTTTATATTATTCTTCTCACACAGAGAGGACTGCTTTGTTTCTGGAACCCAGGGCTCACTCCTGGCACTGTTCAGGAGACCTTACCCATAGTGGGGAAAAGAGGGTGGAGTTTAAAAATATAGATTTGAAAATGCCAATGGGGACTAGAGCAATACCACAGTGGATAGGGCTTTTGTCTTGCATGCAGCCAAACCGGCTTCGATCCCCGGCATTCCAGTATGGTTCCCTGAGCAGCACCAGGTTGATTCCTGAGTGCATTGCCAGGAGTAACCCAAAAAAAAAAAAGAAAAAAATTAGAAAATGTGGGCCGGAGCAATAGCCCAGCAGTAGGGCGTTTGCCTTGCACAAGGCCGGCCCATGCTGGCCCGGGTTCGATCCCCCGGCATCCCATATGGTCCCCTGAGCACCGCCAGGAGTAATTCCTGAGTGCAGAGCCAGGAGAAACCCCTGAGCATTGCTGGGTGTGACCCAAAAAGTAAAAAAAAAAAAAAAAAGAAAGAAAGAAAGAAAGAAAGAAAATGCTAGTGGTCCATCTAGCTACTTCACTGGGTGGTCCTAAAAAAAAGTTTCTTCATTTTTGTAAAATGGTTCAAGATCCAGTAGACTATTCTAGCCTCCAGTGTCAATTCTCTGTGCAACATATTCAACCAATGGGAGTCTGATAAACCAGCTCAGCTTATGATGAATTCTGGGCCACTCTTCTTGTTTCAGTAGCATAAAGAGTGCATTTTAGATGGAAAGAGAACTGAGATGGGGTTTAACCCAATGCCAGAACTTGACAGAAGAGCAAAGGCAGGTCCAAAACAATGAAATCAATGAGTGTGGGCACCTCTGTTTGCCCTCTGCAAAGGCAGCTGGCAGGCAGAACAAGGCTACTTTTGTGGACAGTTGGTGGACAGGCCCATTTCTGAGCATTTTAAGCCTTCAGAAAGGAATTCGCCATACCATACTCTCTACCTCTCTCTCTCTCTCTCTCTCTATCTATCTATCTATCTATCTATCTCTATCTCTATCTCTCTCTCTCTCCTCTCCTCTCCTCTCTCCTCTCCCTCCCCGCCCACTCTCCCGCTTCCCTAATTTTGCTTTGTCTCCAAAAGTCTAATACTCTCCTTCACAGAAGCAGCTGAAGTAAACAAATCACCAGTCAGGCATCTCGGGAGCAGAATAGAGCCATTATTCTAGGGCGGTGGACTCCAAATTCAGATTCTGATTTCTGTTCTTTTGTGTGTGTGTGTGTGTGTTTTTGTTTTTTGGGTCACACCCGGCAATGCTCAGGGGTTTCTCCTGGCTCTGCACTCAGGAATTACTCCTGGCAGTGTTCGGGGACCATATGGGATGCCGGGGATCGAACCCGGCCGACACAGGCCGGCTGCGGTAAGGCAAATGCCCTACCTACTGGGCTATCGCTCCTGCCCCTGATTTCTGTTCTTAACTCAGTTTCTACTCTCTTGGAGATAAAAGAGAAATGGAGAAAAATGAAAACAATATCAGGAACAAGGACTCCTTCACTTGAACTTGAATAATGATGAATCCCCAAGGCCCAAGCACATTTTCTCCAGGACTTGCAGCACTTTCCGGTCAAGTTGATGGTCAAGTAGAAATAGAGCTGCCTTCCTTGAAGATACACTATTGAACTGTGTAAGAGAGGAGCTTGGGCTGGAGAAACAGTAAAGTGAATAAAGCACTTGCCTTGCACATGGCTGATCAGGGATCAATCCCTGTCATCCCATATGGTCTCCTGAGCACCACAAGAGTAATTCCTGAATTCAGGGCCACAAATTACTTAAGAGCCAGGTATTACATAAGCCCTACGTATCACTGAGATCACTGAGTGTGATCCAATCTGCCTCCCACCTAAAAAAATGAATAGACAAGATTGCTCCCAGCATATTTTGCTCCCTCTGCACACAGTCTGAGCCTCAGAGGCTCTACCAAGTAGGTGCAGGTGAGGCTACTGGATACTGCCGTTCTCTGTACCAACCTCTGCACTACTCCAAGGCCGACAGGATCTCTGTAGAGTTGTTGGAATCTGCTAGAAGTGTTGGGAAGCCAATCACCTAGAGTTCTTTCAAAATTTTCCAAAATAAAATATAAAAGTCATGACAATTCCAATTCTGCTAAGATAGTGGCCATCTCTAGTTCCGATTAAAATCCATTGAAAAGCACTGGTAATGTAGGTCCTCAGAAAAGCCTGTGCTTGCATGTGGTGAGACCCTGGATTGCAAAACTGAAACATCAAAAATCCTTCATTTGTGGGTTGTTATGGTTTGCTGGTTTGTTCGGCCAGAACTGGTTGTGCTCAGAGCTTACTTCTTGGCTCTCTGCTCAGGGATAACTCCTGGCAGTGCTCATGTGACCATATGCAGTGCCAGAGATGGGGGGCCTGAGTGGCTGCATGCAAGGCAAGTGTCTTAACCTCTGTACTGTCTCTCCAAACGTTCTGTCTCCCAAAATGAGAGTGCTTGCTGGCAAGTAAAAGGGTGCTCCATTCTGCAGCTGCCCCACATCCTAGCTACCCTTTACTTCTCTCATCTCTTTATATTTCCTAAATAAAATGACTTTACTACAAAAAATGCAAATTGCATTGTGGGGGAGGGGTAAATGGGACAAAGGAGCCAATTGAGGGTTGTTTTTTAAGGCCCCACCCAGAGGTGCTAGAGGCTGTTTCTAGCTCTGTGCTCAAAGGTCCCTCCCTGTAGTGCTGAGGGATCACACACATCGCACTGGGTCAGTCACAGACAGGCAAGATCGGTGCATTCACCCTTTTCTCTCCAGCCTTACAAAGGAGACAATCCTGTGATGCTGGATAGAATCAGACTTTTTTTTAATTTTTATTTTTTTGCTTTTTGGGTCACACCCAGCGATGCTCAGGGTTACTCCTGGCTCTGCGCTCAGGAATCACTCCTGGCACTACGTGGGGACCATATGGGATGCCGGGGATAGAACCCTGGCCAGCTGCATGCAAGGCAAACGCCCTACCCGCTGGACTATCGCCTCCAGCCCCAGAATCAGACTTTTAGATGTGAACTTAAATGCAAACTGCATGTGCAATGCTGATTTTCAGTGATGCACAGCTGAAACTTATGTTATAATGCACATAACATTGTACTTCCAGATCAGGCAATAGTACAGTAAGTAGAGTGCTTGCCTTGCCCGGGGTCGACATGGGTTTGATCCCCAGCACCCAGCATCCCAATATGGTCCTTCAAGTGAGCTAAGAGTAAGCCCTGAGCTCAGCTGAGTATGGTTCAATAATACTTTTAACAAAGGGCCAGAGGGGCCGGAGCATACTACAGAGGATAGAGCATTTGCCTTGCATGTGGCCATCCTGAGTTTGATCCCCGGCATCCCATACGGTCCCCGAGTACTGCCAGGACTAATTCCTGAGTGCAGAGCCAGGAGTAACCCCTGAGCATCCCCAGGTGTGATCTAAAAAGACAAAAAATATTATGCTTCAGTAAAAATACAAAAAGGCTGAGCAAGAGACATAGTACAGGCCAAGGGATTTGCCTTGTAGGTAGCTAATGCCATGATCCTGGTTTAAGTCTGCAATATCACATGTGATCACCCACGCCCCACCAGGCATGGACCCTGAGCACAGAGGCAAGAATGAGCCCTGAGACATGCCTGGTGTCTCTCCCCACAACCCTCAAAAAACCAAAGGGCTATGAATGGGGCTGAGAAATAAAGCACATGATTTACATGTAGACTCTGGGTTAATTCCATCTAAAAACAAATAAATAAAACTTGGAAACTCTACAAAAATATAAGTCTTGGGCCGGAGAGATAGCCCAGCGGGTAGGGCATTTGCCTTATACGCAGCTGGCCTGCGCAGGCCCGGGTTCGATCCCCAGCATCCCATATGGCCCCGAGCACCGCCAGGAGTAATTCCTGAGTGCAGAGCCAGGAGAAACCCCTGAGCATTGCCGGTGTGACCCAAAAAAGCAATATATATTATATATATATATATATATATATAGTCTTGTGGAAGAGTAACCCCTTCTAAAATGTGGATTCTAAATAAGGATATTTCAAATTTCCTAGGATAAGAAGGAGCCCATCTTTGCAGATATTTGCACTTTCTTGAATATGTTTATGTCAATAACATTAACATTTATCATGTTCCAGAATGTTTCACACCAATATCTCATGGGTCTATGGTCTTTTAGAGATGAGAAAACTCAGGTTTATGGATTGAGTAGCAGGCAGCTTAGCCTGCAAGACTCTGATGGTAGAGTGTGGAACCCTCAGTCTGGGTCTTCCTTGGATAGCTGGGAGGAAGAGGTGAGAGCAGGAGAGAGCCAAGTGCCCTGAAGAGATTTCCTGGAGGGAAGTTTCTAAACACTTCCTTGCTCTGCTCTTACTTTTCCCCCTGGTGTCAAGGATTGGAGTTTAGCAATACAGAAAAAGGATGCTTTTCCCTACACAACAGGGCAAAAGGTCAAGAGGCAAAGGTCAGCAGCTGCAAGGTGCTTTACCTCTGTGTTGGGTTAACCTGAGGGAAGCGAGTCTTTGGGGAAGAAAATGTCTTTGTTGCTGAATTCCTCAAATTTCTAGCATTTCCACATGGTCACAACTGCACTGGCAGAGGCGGGAAGAAAAGTTCTGGAAGAATATTCACAGATCAGAAGCTGCCGTGGGCCACACAGACCCATCAGCAGAGAGTGGAAGCAGCGGGTGGGGGCGCCCTGGCTGGGGAGCCCCTGACCTCGCAGGGCTACAAAGGAGGAGGTCACAGCTGTCCAACAGGGAAGGCCCTTTCTTCCTCAGTTTGTTTATTTTCCTGAGGAAAGACAGTGGTAAACAGCATAGTCTAAAGACTTTGTGTTTGAAGACAGTCAGGGGTTTGTGTATTGAGCGAATTGGATTTGATCGCGAGGACACTTTTGGATGAAAACAATGATACTTACTTTGAAGCTCAGGTTGTCAAATTTAGAAGGGGAAAGAACGCAGGATGTCCCACGAGACTTGTGTCCAGCTAGATGATGAAGACA
Source organism: Cryptotis parvus (assembly GCA_021461705.1). Taxonomy (NCBI): domain Eukaryota; kingdom Metazoa; phylum Chordata; class Mammalia; order Eulipotyphla; family Soricidae; genus Cryptotis; species Cryptotis parvus. Next base: position 11,645 of record JAJIBD010003897.1, on the reverse strand, counting down.
TGTATAGTGTCCCTGTGTCCCATGCAATAGGTGAGCCTCGAGTCTGCAGCTAGCAGGTTGTTTTATCCAGCAGCTAGATTGCAGAGTCAACACAACAGCAAGTCCTTGCATAAAAATCAGTGTGTGTGTGGGGGGGCAAGGGGGGTTCAGAGTGGTAGTACAGCAGGTAGGCATTTGCCTTGCAAGTCGCCAACCCGGGTTCAATCCCGGTATCCCATATGGTCCACCGAGAAACACTAGGAATAATTCCTGAGAGCAAAGCCAGGAGTAACCCCTGAGCATTGCCAGGTGTGACCAAAAACAAACAAAAAGTAAACATGAGAATAGAACCAACTCCTGCTGCCCAAGCCCATGTTGTGCGTGTGCCCACGTGGCCTAACTCTTGTGGTGCCTGAGCACGTATTGGTGGCCACATCTCCTCTCATGAAATGTGTGTAATCTCTCACTTTCTCTCCCTCCTTCCCCTTCCTTAAAATCTCCAAATAAAATCTGGTTTTAGGGGCCGGAGCGATAGCCCAGCAGGTAGGGCATTTGCCTTGCACGCAGCTGGCATGTGCTGGCCTGGGTTCGATCCCCGGCATCCCATATGGTCCCCAAGCACCACCAGGAGTAATTCCTAAGTGCAGAACCAGGAGAAACCCCTGAGTATTGCCGGGTGTGACCCCAAAAAAAAAAAAAGCAAAAAAAAAAAACAATAAAATAAAATCTGGTTTTATTCCTCAGCAACCCATGTGGTTCCCAGAAAACTTCCAGGAGTGACCCTTGAATGCAGAGCCAGGGTGCAAGCCCTAATCACTCCCACGTGTCACAATAGATAGATAGATAGATAGATAGATAGATAGATAGATAGATAGATAGATAGATAGATAGATAGATAGATAGATAGATAGATAGATAGATAGATAGATAGATAGATAGATAGAATGAGAGAGATAGAGAGATAGGGAGATAGGGAGATAGAGAGATAGAGAGATAGACAGATAGATAGGTAGGTAGATAGATAGATAGAGAGAGAGAGAGAGATAGAATGAGAGAGATAGAGAGATAGAGAGATAGGGAGATAGGGAGATAGATAGATAGATAGATAGATAGATAGATAGATAGATAGATAGATAGATAGATAGATAGATAGATAGATAGATAGATAGATAGATAGATAGATAGATAGATAGATAGATAGATAGATAGATAGATGCATGGATACTGTATTGGACAATACCATATTGCATTTTTGAAAGTTGCCAAGAATAGGGGCAGGAGCAATAGGAAGCGGTGGGTAGGGCGTTTGCCTTACACACAGCCAATCCAGGTTCAATCCCTGGCATCCCATATGGTCCCCTGAGCACTGCCAGGAGTAACTCCTAAGCAATGAGCCATGAGTAACCCCTGAGCATTGCCGGTATGACCCAAAAAAGCAAAAAAAAGAAAGTTACCAAAAATAAAGAACTTCAAAGTTCTCATCACAAGATAAAGGATAAAAGAAAATAATGATTTTTAGGACTGGAAAACTCATGGGCTGTGTGCATAGTTGGTATAAAGGAATCTCAGCTTCAATTCCTGGACCACAGGATCCCCTAGGTGCCACCAGGAGTGATCCCTGTGCAGAGAGCGGACCTGAATTCCTGATCACCACCAGGCACGGCCTCAAACCAAAATAAATTGAGGAAGAAGGCACAGGAAGGTGACATTAATTCACGATGTAGTCTCAGCTTGAAACTGAGAGTAGGGGGCGCGGAGCGATAGCCCAGCGGGTAGGGTGTTTGCCTTGCACGCGGCTGGCCCATGCTGGCCCGGGTTCGATCCCCGGCATCCCATATGGTTCCCCGAGCACCGCCAATAGTGATTCCTGAGTGCAGAGCCAGGAGAAACCCCAAGCATTGCCGGGTGTGACCCAAAAAAAGAAAAAAAAAAAGAAAATGAGAGTAGGGTCCCGAGCTGTACAGTGGGAGGCTGTTTGCCTTGTATATGGCCGACCTGAGTTTGATCCCCCAGCATCCCATATGGTCCCCTGCATACAACCCGGAGTAATCCCTGAGAGGCAGAGCCAGGAGTAACTCCTGAGCATCGCCAAGTGTGGCCCCCAAAAAATGAAAGAAATTGAGAACAAATTTACAGGGGTCCCATTTTTTCCTTCCGCCACATTTTGGGGGAGGCTTCTAAAGACAGGAAATCTCATCAATGTTAGGGGGAAGAAACGAAACCTGAAGTTCCTAAGTCCTGGTTCCACTGATGCACAGCTATCAGTATAGCAACACATTGTCATTCTTACACTCCACTTGAGAGGTAGTAAATTGCTCTAGGATAGAAATGAATTAACTCTTTCCTATGACTATATTACCATAACATGTTATCAGCAAAAATTTAGTAAACTGAATATGGAAAGCTAAAAATCCTAAGAGCCAAGGACTCAATCCATTCATGTGTCCTCTTTCCATTAGTATGATATGTTTCACAAGATGATTTTATGCTAATCCTCTTTTTTTTAGTGCCTCAATTGTCGAACAGCAAAATCAAGGGGAGACATTCAAAAGTTAGCAGACATAGGGTGCTCGGTACCTCTCATCAACTAATCCAATATGTTTGGTGTCCTCAAATAAGTTTTAGGAGGTCTGTCCCCCAGAAATAAGACACACTGGAGGACAGAAAGATAGTAAAGTTCTTGTATTGCATAACCAGCCTAAGTTCGATCCTCAGCATCGCTTATGGTCCCCTGAGTCCCTTCAGAAGTGATCCCTGGGGGGCGGAGCAATAGCACAGTGGGTAGGGCATCCCATATGGTCCCCCAAGCACCACCAGGAGTAATTCCTGAGCAAAGAGTGAGGAGTAACCCCTGAGCACTGACAAGTGTAACCCAAAAAAAAAAATAGAAGTGATCCCTGAGTGCTAAGAGTATATCTGAATGTGACCCCAAAAAACAAATAAATTTCTAATTGATTAGGAGTCAATACATCAAAGAAGAAATCACACAGAAAATTATTGAGGCTGGGGATGCAACTTAGTGCTGAACTGCATGTGTGATGTTCAAGGTGGGTTTGGTGGGTAGGTTTGATCTCCAACACTGCAAAATAAATGATAAAATATATAAAATATTGTAGTAAGAAAACAAGAGAGTTCAAAGTGATGGTACACTAGAGAAGGAGCTCAGCCTGCATACGGCCAACCAGGGTTTGATCCCCAGAATCCCATATGGTCCTCCCCAGGCACCATCAGGAATAATTCTTGAGCAGAGTCAGGTGTAACCTCTGAGCAATGCCAGGTGTGGTCCCAAAACCAGAGACATATTAAGGATGTTTCTAATGCCATGAGCAAGCGGAAGTGATCTCAGGAATGCAATAGAGAAATGAAGTGTGGATGCAGGTTACAGCAGTATCAAAGGCCAATCCTTGAAAACACTTAGCTAAGTGACAGAAGTCGGTCAGAGAATACATAGGGTTTGTTTCTGCAGACTATTCTCAGTAGACCTAGTCTCGAGATGAAGTTGTTTAGTGATGCTTAGGGCTTACGGTGAAGCATGAAGGAGGGGAAATTGGAGCCACTGCCCACTAGTGCATTGGCTCTTCTCAGAACCATGAAAATATTCCCAAATTAGGCTTTGGTGAAGATTTATAGGCTGGTGAATGTGCCCAAATACATTATACTTATGTTTATAATGAATGAAGTACATCTTTAATGTATTTCATATCAACTGTATCTCTTTAAAAATTAAAAAAAAAGAGCCTCATGTTCTCTCGGTTCTTTCCTAAGCCAGTCACACACAAAACTAGGCTTCATATCTTTGTTATAACTTTTATTATCACTCTTGAGGTTTAGTTGAAAATATTCACAATTCCTAGAATTTTTTTTGAAAGGTCACACCCTGTGGTACTTACTTCTGGCTCTCTGTTCATGGGTCCTTCTTCTTCTTCTTCTTCTTCTTCTTCTTCTTCTTCTTCTTCTTCTTCTTCTTCTTCTTCTTCTTCTTCTTCTTCTCCTTCTCCTTCCTTCTCCTTCTCCTTCTCCTTCTCCTTCTCCTTCTCCTTCTCCTTCTCCTTCTCCTTCTCCTCCTCCTCCTCCCTCCTCCTCCTCCTCCTCCTCCTCCTCCTCCTTCTCCTTCTTCTTCTTCTTCTTCTTCTTCTTCTTCTTCTTCTTCTTCTTCTTCTTCTTCTTCTTCTTCTTCTTCTTCTTCTTCTTCTTCTTCTTTTTCGTCATCGTCGTTGTAGTCGCCGTCTGCCTTCTTCGTCTTCGTGCTTCCTCTTCTCCTTCTCCTCTCCTCCTCCTCCTCCTTCTTCTTTTTTGTGATTTTTGGGTCATACACAACAATGTTCAGGGGATACTCTTGGCTCTATAATCAAGAATTAATCCTGGTGGTGTTCGGTGGACCATATGGGATGCCAGGGTCCAACTCGGGTCAGCTGCGTGCAAGGCAAACACACTATCTGCTGTACTATCACTCTGGCTGCTCATGAATCAATCATTCTTGGCAGTGCTCAGGGAACCATATGCTGTGCCAGGGATTGAACCCAAGTAGACCATGTGCAAGGCAAGTGCCTTGTCCATTGTACTATCTCCAATCTTAGAAAAGTTTCTTAAATCATTTCTCTGGGTGTCGAGAGCTAGTACAGCAAGCAGGACACTTGCCTTGCATGTAGACACCCAGTTTTTATCCCAGTCACCCCAGATGGTCTCCCTAACCTTCCAGGGAGTGATCTGTGGGTGCAGAACATGGAACAAAACCCTGAACTCTGGATATGGCCCAAACACCAAAGAGGAAAAAAAAAAGAAAAAGAAAAATAGACTGCACTCCCTGCCACTAGAGCTGGGCTCTCTTCCTCTGAACCTAGGGCTTAAAAGAGTGTGGGGCTGCTATCCCATAGCAGGAGAAAAGCAGGGAGGACATAATACCCTTCCCCACCTCTCTCCATTCCTTCGTTGGCCCATCCATTCTTCCAGCCAACAGGAAGCCCAACAACCCTGAAGTCAGGCCACAGTCATTGGACCTCATCCTTCCGACCCATGAGTAGGACACAAGTCTGCCATTGGAGCCGAGTCAGCACGCACCCCTCCCTCACTGGTCACTGAACTAAATGCCCCAGTTCCAGTCTCCAGACAGGTGGCAGAAAGCCTCTCTTGCTGGCCAAGGGCTGTCACCAGAACCTCTTCTCTGTTGCTGCCTTTAGGACCCAAATATCTTGTGAGCTTTTCCAAAGGAAGCTGTTTGGATCTTGCTGGAAGCAGGAATGCTGCTCCTTCTTTTGTGTTTGGAGCCCTTAATTTAGTAGACCAAAGTGGCTTGGTCAGGGGCCAGAGAGATAGTTCAGTGAGTAGGGTGCTTGCCTTGCACACAGTCAAACCAAGTTTGATCCCTGGCACCCAATATAGGTTCCCTGAGCCTGCCAGAAGTGATCCATGAGTGCAGAGCCAGGAGGAAGCCTGAGTACAGCTGGGTGTGGCCCCAAAGCCAGAAGAAAAGAAAAGGTAGGAGAATGCTTTGGTTCAAGTAGGAGTAGACTGAAGGGAGCCTTTGACAATAATCGCTGCTCTGCCCTCTTGCTTTTATTTTCATGACCAAAGAGAGGGCAATGTGGGCTGGATGGAGTTCACCCGGTGGCATCATGAGCCATCAGTCCAGTCACCAGTTGCAGCCCGATAAGGGAGTACTTTGTTCCAGACCCAGCACTTGGTCAGTACCTCAAGGAGCTCTCTGCAACATGTGCAGGCACATGCAGGCCAGATGAGGCGAACCTGAGTATTTCTAAACATAGGTGGTGACAATGCCTCTGGGTCGTCCTTGAGTGCCCCCGAGAACTGGCCATTGGCCATCTCCAGGACAACCCTCCGAGCAACTGGGGAGGAAGCTGGGAGCCCCACCCTAAAAGAGCTTACAGTATAATGAGCTGCCAAACCCATTAAATAATGGCATCTTCCCGGAAGAGGATATTTATAAACCCACTTCTACAGCTGCCCCAAAGCCTCTTGCATCTTATTGTCCTACTGTTGTGCCTTCCCTGGCTGGTCACAGGCTTCAAAGGAGGGTGGGGTGTTTGCCCCTGCAAATCCAGCCCTACCAGAATGACCTGCCATCTCACTGCTGCTGCCAAGAGGGCAGCTGGTTTTTGAATGAGCTTCTTAGTGTTTCTTTTTCCTCAGCTGCTTGGTAAACTTGAGTTTCTTTTGGTGGAAAAACCATATCACTTAGCTGGCAGAATTGTGTTTGGTCAGTGAGCCCTGGGTTTGGTAACGTATGCATTAATGTTTATTTGACAAATGTATTTAACTCTCCTGCAAAGAACACAATTTAACTGAAACATTTAAAAAGTATGGAAAAGGGTTGGAGCCATTGCACAACAGAGAGGGCATTTGCCTTACATGCAGCTGAGCCGGGTTCAGTCCCCGGCATTCCATATGGTTCCCCGAGCACTGCGAGGGAGTAATTCCTGAGTGCAGAGCCAGAAGTAATCCCTGAGCATTGCTGGGTGTGACTCGAGAAAAAAAAAGTATAAAGACTTGCTGGGAAGATTGCAAGGGGTTGGAGCAGGCTTCGCGAAGGAGCCCAGGATTCAACTCCAAGCACCTCATAATTAACCTCAAGCACTGCCAGGGGGCAACATGAGCACAGAGCCACTGAGTATCACTGGAACAAAACAAATCATCATAATAACAATAATCATGAAGCCAGGGAACAGTAACAATAATGAACCTCATTCCCAACAAATGGAAACGTTACTGGCACCCACTGGAGCAAATCAATGAACAACGCAAAGACAAGTGATACAAGTGAAGTGATAAGCCCAGAGAACATGTGGGCTACAGTATGTTCCTAGCATACAGAGGTTCTGGTTTCAAATCACAGAATCACATGGTCCCCAGAGCCCATTAGGGTAGATTTGGTGGCCCCTAGCACCGCTGGGACTGAGTAAAATTAAGTCACATATTTCCAGGATTAGTCCCCCAAGTCCCCTGAGCTTGGGACATTCCCCATTCTCCAAAAGAGAACAAAAACATAGAGATGTAATTCAATAGTAGAGCACGTGTCTTGTACATGTGAGGCCCTGGCTCAATCCACCACACTGCACTAATAATAATAATTGCAGTCATTAATTTAAATACCCAAAATGGTATTTTACCCCTATAAAAATATGGGGAAAAGAAAGTGTATAGCTAACAGTATGGAATTTCCTGTCATCGCTAGAAAATGAAATTCATTGTCTCTTTTCCTGGACTGTGAGGTTTAAAAAAAATCTTTTTAAAAACAAAAAATATGAATTAATTAAAAAACTAATTAAAAATTATTAATTAATTAATTTTTAATCCGCCCAGGTATACTGATCTAGAGACAGACATGGGGCAGAGCTGCTACTGGCTCTCACTGTGCCCACCCGCTCATGAGGTACCCATGAGGGATGGCAGGTTCTAGCCCTGGCCCGCCACCCCAGCAGAGCCTCACAACAAGCCAGACGACCCCCCCACTCCATGAGGACCTCCATTTTCCACATCCGGACGTCCGCCTCGTTAGAACTCCACCCAACAGACCAGCCTATCACAACCCGGCTCGCGGTTCATCAATAAATGCTGGATTTTGAGATGACTACAAGAGTATACTACCCGCACGGCAGAGCCTGGCAAGCTACCCTTGTCATATTTGTTATGCCAGATACCAGTAACAATTATAGACCTCATTCCCATGACCTGATGGAATGGTTTGAGGCTCTTTATGTTCCTGGAGCAATCAGGTGCCCTCTGGCTCTACTTGCATGAGACAGGTCATATGGAGATGTTACTGGTGCCTGCTCTAGCAAATCGATGATAAACGGGAAGACAGTGAGGTTTTCTTTTTGTTATTTCTTCTCTAAGTGGCTCCATCAGAAATAGACTAGCTGGACAGAGCAGTAGTCCAGCGGGTCAGCTTTGCATGCATCTGACCCACGCTTGATCCCCTCGTGTCCTTATCTTCATCCAAACACAGCCAGGAATGATTCCTGAGCATCACTGAATGTGGCACAAGAAACAAAAATAAACTAAAAGAAATAGACTGGTGCTTGTAGTTATGCTTACTTAGAGAATATTGGATGGAATATTGGATGAAAACTCAAGGTCATTAACACTCAGACTCATGGGATGGTGCAAAAGGGCAACATTCTCTAAGATACGCCTATGGCAAAACCTTCCACCCTTTCTGATAGCCAAAGCTACGTGATAGTCTCTTGGCCTTGCCAACTTGTGCTGCAGGGTGGCCGTCACATACAAACCCAGAGAACCAAAGGTCAGAAAAAGGACTTGCCCACACTTGCTTCATCTTCCAGACCTCAGGAGATCAGTTATACTAGTCTTCCGTACTTCCACCCACTAGTTCTGGCACCAAATTCCTCCCGAGCACATCCTACTCACCAGCAGGAGCAAATTAGCAAAGGATTATTTCTCTGGACAGCCACAGCTGGTACTTCCAGCCAGAATAAATGCAGTAGCCTCATGCCATTGGTAGAGAAAGGTGCCTGCTGCTATAAAGAAAAGGCCAACTCATCAACCCTTGGATGAAAAGGCTTAGTGTATAGAATCAATTGTAACTAATTGACAGATGACCTTTGCTTATCTTCTGAAGAGGGTCAGACCTCTAGACCTCTAGTGGATCAGGCACCATATGGAAGGATCTATTTGGGCAAGGGACAAAAAGGATGGATCAGTTTTGAGCAGTTGTTTTTCCATCCTCCGTTTTTACAGCAAGTCTGGGCATATTTTTTGTTTGTGTTTTGGGCTATACCCTATGATGCATCATGGGCTATACCCTATGATGAGTTTAGTATAGCTCATCTATACTCATACACTATACCTATATAATACTCAGGAATTATCCCTGGCAATGCTTAGGGGACCATAAGAGATACTGGGAATTAAATCCCGATCAGCCGTGTACAAGGCATATGTCCTACCTGCTGTACTATCTCTCTGACCCAAGCCCAGGCACATTTAGTGAGGATGTGCTGCATTCAAGGCACCAGATTATGGGGGTTTGTGTTAAGGGAGATCTGAGTTTAGGATCTAATAGAGACTTTAAAATATGCACATGGGGCCGGAGCGATAGTCCAGCAGGTAGGGCGTTTGCCTTGCACATGGCCGGCCTGTGCCGGCTCGGGTTCAATCCCTGGCATCCCATATGGTCCCCTGAGCACCACCAGGAGTGATTCCTGAGTGCAGAGCCAGGAGTAACCCCTGAGCATTGCCGGGTATGACCCAAAAAGCAAATTAATTAATTAATTAATTGATTGATTAATTAAATATGCACAGTAAAAAAAACAAATAAGTGAAAAATAAAATATGCATATGGCCAGAGCATAGTATGACCCCAAATCATAAATCGTGACAGATAGACAGATAGAGAGATAGATAGATGATAGATAGATAGATAGATAGATAGATAGATAGATAGATAGATAGATGATAGATAGATAGATGATAGATAGATAGATAGATAGATAGATAGATAGATAGATAGATAGACAGACAGACAGACAGACAGACAGACAGATAGAAAGATAGACAGACAGACAGACAGACAGACAGACAGACAGACAGACAGACAGATAGATAGATAGATAGATAGATAGGGATAGATAGATAGATAGATAGATGATAGATAGACAGACAGATAGACAGACAGACAGACAGACAGACAGACAGACAGACAGACAGACAGAGCAGACAGACAGATAGATAGATAGATAGATAGATAGATAGGATAGATAGATAGATAGATGATAGACAGACAGACAGACAGACAGACAGACAGACAGACAGACAGACAGACAGACAGACAGACAGACAGACAGACAGACAGATAGATAGATAGATAGATAGATAGATAGATAGATAGATAGATAGATAAAATATGCAGCATATAGGGCTTAAGAGATTGTTCGCGGCCCACCTTTGTTTGAGCTTCAGGACCCAATATGGTTCCCAAAGTTTACCAAGAGTAATTCCTGGCAAAATTAGAAAAAAAAATTTAAATAAAACTTCATTCACGATCACGATCACGATCTTCCCGTTAATCATCTATTTGCTAGAGCGGGCACCAGTAATATCTCAATATGTCCTGTCACATGCTGTAGAGCCAAGGGCATCGGCTTGGTACAGGAACATAAAGAGCCTCAAACCATTATATTAGGTCATGAGAATGATCTAATATAATTGTTACTGGCATTTGGCATATCAAATACAACACGAGCAGCTTGCTAGGCTTGCCGTGGCGGGAGGCATACTCTATAAACACCTCCAAATAAAGCCTTTATTGATGAACCTGCGCGGCCGCTTGGCCGCGCCAGCCAGGCTGTGATGGGCTGGTCGGCTGGGTGGAGTTCTGATGAGAGGGAAGTCCAATGTGGAAAATGGCGGCGCCCATGGAGTGGGTGGGGGGGGGTCGTCTGGCTTGTTGTGAGGTTCTGCCGGGGTGGTGGGCCAAGGCTGGAACCCACCATGCCTCCCGACTGCCTCATGAACGGCTGGGCACAGGGAGAGCAAGGAACCGCTCTGCCCCATGTCTGGGAGAGTCTCTGGACCAGCATACCTGGGCCGGATTGAGGAAGAAACTGCTCCAGGGTGGGTGTCGATGATCCGGGCTGTGATGGGCTGGTCGGCTGGGTGGAGTTCTGATGAGAGGGAAGTCCAATGTGGAAAATGGCGGCGCCCATGGAGTGGGTGGGGGTCGTCTGGCTTGTTGTGAGGTTCTGCCGGGGTGGTGGGCCAAGGCTGGAACCCACCATGCCTCCCGACTGCCTCATGAACGGCTGGGCACAGGGAGAGCAAGGAACCGCTCTGCCCCATGTCTGAGAGTCTCAAAACTTCATTCAATTCATAAAAAAAAATCCGCCAAAAATGCCCCTTAGTCCCAGGAAGGCCATAATAAATAGTCAACATGTCTGGCAAAAGTTTTTAATTTCCTTCCTATATGTGTTTCCGTGCCTCAGAGTCCTCTCTGAGGGCTGGAGCGATAGCACAGCGGGAGGCTGGTTGCCTTACACAGAGCCAACCCAGGGTCCATCACTGGCATCCCATATGGTCCCCCAAGCACCACCAGGAGTAATTCCTGAGTGTAGAGCCAAGAGTAACTCCTGAGCATTGCCAGGGATTACCCAAGAGGAAGAAACATTTTTTAAAAAGCCTCTCTGAGAAAATTCATCTTTTCACTCAAATTTCAGATCTCTTGGCTGGAAGTTTCTCCTTAGGCTCTTTTGAGAATGCCTACAAGGATGGTTCCAGAAGGACTTAAAGCCATTTTCTTTACTATTTGCGGTGCATATTTTCCAACACCCTGTGGCTTCAGGGGAGGGGGATTAAAATAGAGCAAAGAGGCCTCTGGGTGTGAAATACCACTGTGGAAGGGAAGGAGGTGATGGAGGGAGAGTACTGGACGCCAGTGGCTCCTTGTTTGCCTAAACAGACAAAGCTGTGTGGAGACTCCTGGCAGCCAGCTCTTCTACAGGTAGCACAGATCCAGTGACATTTGAGGCATCTCTGGAAGGCATCAAATTGACAGGGCTGGGGGAGGGGGGCTGTACCCTGTCCCTATGGCTCCCATCAGAGACAGCTACCTGCTCCTTCTGGCAAAGCCAGAGGCCGGTAATTATGTCAACTGGCTCAAGCCGTGTTGACTCAGAATCAAAGGCCTTATTTTG